>JAOQIF010000649.1:0-51161 GCA_026260285.1 Colletotrichum sansevieriae | reverse complement strand
TAAAGAAGACCCTGAGGAATAGGAAGTTAAGGATATTATATTATAGAGGGAAGCGCTAATAGGCCCCCTATATTTAGTTAAGTAGAAAGGCTAGCTAGTAGAGTATAATACCTAGGAGCCTGAAGAATACTTAGCAAACGCTTTGCAAATCCTCGCTAGATTTAAGAAATAGTAGTATAAGTCGTATTATAAGTAGGATAACGAGTAGTATAGATTAATAAGAAAAGTTAATTAACTATAAGATAGCTGAAACGCTAAAGAGAAGACCCCCCCCTATAAAAATAATGCAAACCCTATAGGTATCTAACCTTATATTACTATAGAAGTCTACTATACTCTCGCTGAAGTTCCGCTAGCACTACTACTTATTATCGTTATTATCACCCTTGTCATTATTATTATTATCCTCGCTCTCCTCCTTAGAGCTCTCGCTAGTAGTATTACTATTACTACTCTAACTATCGCTCTCTATAGCTTTATCAGAGTTGCTATCCTCTATAGCAGAGGACTTATCCTCCTCGCTATTATAAACCTAGTATTGCTAAGCTATTGCTAAGGCGTTGCTAACCTTCTTCTGAGAATTTGGTTAAAGCGCAGGACTACTACTAATAACTTCAAAGATAGTAACGGGAGCTCGGTAGTAAGTATTATAAAGTATATAGGAACCTTAGACCTTTGAAAGCTTCTATAAAAGAAGCGTAGATATATAGATATTACTTTTTAAAAGCTATATTATTAGGATATTAGTAAGCTTATTAAGAAAGGTAGCCTACTTAAAGATATAGGTCTTATTATATAAGTAAGTAGGGAGAGTATTATTAAGCTATATTATAATCTCTTTAACTAAAACCTTATCCTTAGCCTAGCGAGCTGCTTATAAATATATATCAGACTAATAAAAGGGCGAGACTAATTATAAGGTAAAACCTACCTCGAGCGAAACCTATAGACACGCCTAGGTATGCGAAGCTATACTCTCCTCGATACCTATAGCGAGGAGCTAGTTCTTATAGTTCTTAGAACTAGGCTTAAGACTAGCAGGGTTTACTAACTAGTTATAAAGGTATTAGAGAAGCTCCTGCCCCTGCTCTATAGCTATGAAGATATAGAAGATCTCACGCTATTAATACTAGCTAGTAGCGATTGCGCAGATATAACGCTTAACCTAGTTCTAATAGAAATGAGTAGTACTAATAAGATAAGTAGGAATCTAGAAATAGGAAAAGTTAGCCTATACCTCTACTAAATAGTTACTAAACTCACCCTATAGCACTTAATACTGCGAACCTAGCATAACTCGTATATATAATCACTATTATAGCGATAGGCGTAGACGACCTAGGCATTCTTAGGGAGCTATAGGGCGTAACTAATACAGGGTTCACTACTACCTGCCTAATCACGCTAACGGTTACTACTACTAAGTTTAGCCTCAGTAGGGCTATACTTAGCGAGGAGTCGGCTAATAAGGCTCTTAGCGCTTATGATATTTAAGGAAGTATTAAAAGAGAGGGAGGGTTTATAAAGTCTTGATAAAGGGCTTAGATAATATGAAAGTAGTTATTAAATAATATAGTATAATAAGGAGGGAAAAGAACTAACCCTAGGGCGGGAAAAAGCTATTATTTTATAGATAGCTAAAGAGACCTCGCTAAACTATTGCAAAGGTAGATGCGACTTCGGATAGCAAAGAATAGTAGTTACTTACTATAATAGGTGCTACCTACCGGGAGATAGATATAGTAAATTAGTAATAATAGTTGCTATCCGACCTACTTAATAGCCTCGTGACGCACCCGTTTAGAAGGGGGATAATAGGATAAAAAACGAAGTTATTATAAGGGTATAATATAAGAAGGTGCTCGCTATATAAAGAGCGAATAGCGGGAGAACTAAAACGAAGCTACTATTAGGATAACTACCCTCTTTTAAAAGGAAATAATAGGATAAAAAACGAAGTTATTATAAAGGTATAGTATAAGAAAGTACTCGCTGAATAAAGGGCGAACAGCAGGAGAATAAAAACGAAGTTACTATAAGGATAACTACCCTCGTTCGAAAGGAAACGATAGGATCCCTTTAGAATAGCCTAGATAGAGAGCATAAAAGGGCCTAAAAGGAGAGGAATTATAAGGAATAGGACTATAGGCCTAGCTATTATATCTATAACTCTAAGGGCTCTACTATCTTTCAGCGAATATTCAGCGAATAGATACCACGCTAGATAATAGCAGCGATAAGTAAAGGACCGGGGCCTACCCCGGATAGCTAAGAAGGATAATAACAGAGGGCTAATCTGCAATACCCGATCTTATAGTAGGGATTATTATAATTAGAAAGGGGATAATTATAAGGGACTAGATACCTAGACCGGAGAAGCTAGAGACGCTTTAGCTACTATAAGCCGAAGGGATAGAGAGGCCTATAGGTCTAGGGCATAGAACCCTTATAGCGAAGACTTAGTAAATACTCGCTAAAGGCTAGAAATAAAGGATCTTAGAGGAAGCAAGCAAAAGTAGCGTAATAATACGGACCCTATCTTTTAGGTGCTTCTGCTATTAGTTTAACCTAACCGTGGCTCTTAGCCCCTCGATACCTTTACACTATACTCTATAAAGACTATAGAGTTATCTTAGGTACTAATTATAAAAACCTAATATTGTATAGACCTTTAACTTAATAGGTATCTTAAGGCCCTTAGGGGTTACTTAGGCCTTAATTAATATTATTTTAGCTTTTTTAGAGGGGTTATTTATAAGTAGTTATTGACTAAGTAGGACCTTAGTATAGCTAATAGGATAGAGGCTTATAGCGCGCTACCTAGCCTATATACTAGCTAATGAGAGGCCCTCTAGGCAGGTAAGAGCATAGTAGATAAAGAAGTTCCTCTTACTAAGAGGTATTATATTAATAAGTATTATAAAGTTATTTACTCTTTATTAATATACTACCTTTAGGGGGCTAAATATAGATAGACAAGTTGCTATATAATATAGCTAGAGTAGGCTAGTAGAAATACTAAGTAAATACCCTAAGAGTAATATTCCTATATAAAGTTAATTATAATATAACTCTTATACTTATTAAGTACTAATAGGTACTAAAGCCTTTTATTACTCCCTACAGGCTTTATATAAGGGTTAAATACCCCCTTTAGCTAATTAATAGTAATAGTATTAGAGGTCTATTTATTTTTAGTAGGTATAAACTACTAATATTTATAGTTTTTAAGTTTAAAAGGAAACTACTATTACTAGACCTCTTTACCCTTATATATAACTAGTAGAGGGAGCTTCTAGCTAAGGGCTAAGATACATTTAAGTATAATGATTATATATATAAGTCTAGCGTCTTCTAATAGATCTTATATATTAGGGAGGAGCTAAGGATAAGGCTATTTACTCCCTTACCTTCTATAAGGCTAGTTTTATTTATATTAAAGTAGTACCTTAGTAGGATAGCTCTTATTATAAGTAGGTTATAGAGGTTAAAATAATCCTGAATAACTTTAGTTATAAGTAACTTAATATAGTTAGATTTAAGGGCCTTATTTTAAATAGTTTTAATAGAGGGGTTATAATATAAAAAGCCCTCTAGCTAATAGTTACTAAGTAATTAGAAGTTACCCTATACTACTAGTACCTATTAGGCTAGATCTCTTAGCTATAGATAGGTTAGTATAAGCCTAAGGGCCCCTTAGTTAAGAGCCTAGTTAATAAGATAGGTCTCTTAATAAGTAGTAAGATATTAGAAGGGTATTCTAACCTCCTACTATATACTAGCGCTATTAAGCCAGCCTTAAAGGGTTATTTCTAGGGCTTTCTAAGTATATATAGCCTAGTAAATACTAATACTATGTTCTATATCTATAATAATATTTAAAATATCTCTCTCTATATATTTTAGTATAGCCAATATATTGATAATTTTAAAAATATTAATTTATTATATTTTAATAGATAAACGCGTTCTTATAATAATTAGTAGTAGTATTAAGGAGGAAAAAAGTGGTAGTTGGAGGTGCGCGGTTGTGGGGTGGTGCGCGGTAATTGGGGGGGGGGGGCGGTGCTGACTCAGATTTGGGCCAGGCATTGAGAGTTGCAAACTGCAAGTAGGATTGTGGGAATAAGTAAAAATGCCCGCAGACCAGAAAAGGCGTCATGTGAGGGAATATATGCGAGCCAGCTTCAGTTTGTTCGCCTGTTTGCTTCCCGGCGCTCTTTTGGCCCGCGTGCGGAAGAGCGGCGGGAGGGTCTGCTACTTTACAATACGAAGTCGCCCTATGCCAGCTGCTTCAGCCTGCAGCGGGCTCGTTTGGGGTTCAGAGGCCAGCTGCCCTAAAAATCGGCGGATAGCCCCCGAAGCCGCAGAAGCCCGCCGATGACGCTTGATCCGGCCGGATAGAGCCTCATCCGTTTCTTGTCGCGCGAGTCTGGCGGACAATCTTTCCAAGAAGACCTCACCTCCCCTTCACTGAAAAGCCCCAATCACTTCAAAACTCTTGCTCAAAAATCTCCCACTCGGTGAAAAACTCCCACTCGGTGAAAAACTCCCACTCGGTGAAAACCCCACTCGCTGGGAACCCCCACTCCCTGGTATATGGGACTTACTTCCAGACCAATCTCCTAGGCAGGAAATTGTTATCTCCCGAGTCTATTCCGTTACGATGTTCCCTCCTCACGGCTTCAATTCCCTCAACTGCTTCATATTGTAACGTTTATAGTTATGTTGAATAATACGGGAAGTTCCGTGGCTATAATATATATATATATATATATATATATATATAAGGCTTAGAATCCCCTTACCTAAAACTGCGGGGAAGGACCTAACGATAATATTAATATATTATATACTAAACATAAGCCTACTAAATCTAATAACTAATAGTCTAAATAATATAATTAATAATTAAAGCTATTACGAATTGGTAGCTTATTTATAGACCTATTCTAGGTATAGATAATTATTTATATTAATACTAATACGTCTATCGCTATTTGTTATTATTTTTAACCTATCTCTACTAAATTAATAGAAGTTGAAGCTATTATAATATTGACTCTATTTGAATTATTAATAATTATATTAAATAGTTAAAAGAATTAGCTCTTATAATAGTAATAGACTAAATCTATCCTAGTTTTATATAGTATATAAAATTACATATTTCCTAAGCTATTTAAGTAAAACCTCTAGAAGGATTATATATAAGAACTAGTAATTAATAAACCTGCCCCTTTAATCTTCTATAAGGGCCTCTAGCTACTGCATAGTGATTTTACCTGCTTAAGTGCAATAGACCTTCTAACTCCGGGCCTCCTAATAATATATAGCCTTTAGTCACGTGATTGTAACTCTCCTAACTATAGCTGCACTTTACTAGATAGCCTCACGATCTTTAACTTTATATTAATAATAACGCGGTTTTTAATTATTTAATAGACTATGAAACTTTTAACTTATCCTCTCGCGCACTACCTACGCTGCTAATACCGCCTCTATTACTACTTTATCTACTAGCTATACTATTATTAGTAACGCTCTCTCTATATTAAAGCAGTTACCATAAGCTATACTTAGTGACCCCTAATAGGCTACTCTATCTTCGTAATATAGAGGACCTGCTCGAAGAAGTGCTACTCTATAGGGTATATAATAACCTACCTAGCTTCTACTACTAAGTCCGCTTACTTAGCTATAATATAATTATAAGTAACCCCTCTAGGGGTATGTAAGGGATTAGGATTACGGCGCCGAGCCGGCGCCGAACCAGCGCCGGGCCTCCGCCGAGGTTTAACTGCATTAGCTAGCTAAGCCCTAAAAAGGGGTGCTGCATGCATAAGTAGCTAGAAGGGCTAACTTGTCTTCTTAATAATAATTAACCCCTATATTACTACTACTCCTTCCTTCCCTAGCCTAGCTTTTTAAGCTATATGCTTATAATTAGGTAAGTTCTATCTAATTAATAAGCAGCTAGCTCTAGAACTAGTAGTAGTATAAGATTAGGCTATTAAGGCGTTACTAGCGCCTCTATACCTAATGAGTTAAGTGAAAATTTTGCTTCTAAGACCCCTCTGGGGTTAGGGATAATAGAAACCACGGGCCCCGATATAACCCTTATTGCTGAACTTATTGCAACTATTTAGCGCTAAGCTGACTAGAATAATATGCTTATTTAGGCCCTATCCGCACGCCCTATGCTAGTCTCTGAGACCTCTGAGACCTAAGCCTGCAAATATAAACACCCTCTAGTATACCCTTATAGAACCCTTGCTAAAGATAGTATACTAGCTTAAATCTGCAATTAGCTAATAGCAATAGAAGATAGTAATACTCTCTAGCCTAGAGCCTCTTAGCTATAGAAGATCTATTAAGTACTTATAAGAATAACTACTAGGTTTTAAATATAGTAGTATTACTATTATATTAGCCTTACTAATATAATATAGGCTAACTTCTCTATATTTATTTGCTAAGACTATATTAACCCTAGACTATAAGAATACTAGCTATATAGCCTCTTTAATAGCCTTTAGCAAGAACCTAGCTAATAGCCTCTCTAGTTCTTCACTAAGTAGTTAGCAATCTACTAAGCCCTCAAGCCCTAGACTTCAAAGAGTCTCAGGCCTAAGCCCTTACCTTTTACTTCTAGCTTTTACCCTAGCTTTAGTAGGGTTTTAAATACTAGAAGTTTAATATATAGTAGCTATATACTATAGCTACTACTATAGAGCAGCTATAAGATATATACCTAGAGTAGTATAGCTATAAAGGGCTTATAGAGCCCTTAGCACTACTAGCGCGAGTAGCTACTGCTAAGCTAGCCCTAAAGAGGGCTTATTTTAATTATAATAGCCCTAATACCCTAAGTAGCGCCTGCCTGAAGTATAGCAAGCCGGGCTACTACGAGGCTAACTACTAGGCTGATCTATAGTATAAAGAGTGCTATAAGAAGGGCTACCCTATTAATTAGTACTATGTCTACTAATAGGTTGCTAGACCCTCAGCAGACTTAGGTAGCCCCTATTTAAGTATTAAAGCTATATAAGTATTATACTTAACGCTAAGTATATTACTAATAGGTGAGATTATAGGTATACCTGCTATAAGAGGCATATAGATTAGAAAGGATAGCGTTTTTAAGCTATATTTATTAGAGGATAAATAGATTACTATTACTAAGCCCTCGGGGATTAGTAAGTAAAGCCTGCTAGCATATAGGTAAGAGACCTGAAGCTAGGCTGAAGCTAATAGCATATAGGTATAAGACCCGAGGCTATATGGAAAAAGCTAGCTACTAGCGCGTAGGTGTAAGACCTGAAGCTGCGCAGAAGACAACAGACCGCCGAGTGCCCGGGGGGCCTCTAGCGAAGCTGATAGCGCGTAGGTGCAAGACCTGAAGCCGCGCGGAAGATAACAGACCGCTGAGTGCCCGGGGGGCCTCTAGCGAAGCTGATAGCGCGTAGGTATAAGACCCGAGGTCATATAGAAGAAGCTAGCCTGCTAGCGCATAGGTGCAAGACCTAAAGCTGCGCGGAAGATAATAGACCGCTGAGTGCCCAGGGGGCCTCTAGCGAAGCTAATAGCGCGTAGGTATAAGACCTAAGGCTATATAGAAGCTAGCCTAGCCGGCTAGCGTATAGGTAAAAGACCTGAAGCTATATAGAAGATAATAATAGAGCTGCTAAGTACCTAGGGGGCTTCTAGTAAAGCTATAGTAACTAGGTAAAAGACCTAAAGGCCTAGAAATAACTAAATATAAGCGCTATAGAGGGTTTAAATCCCCGCGCAGGTAGGAGTTTTATAGATTAATAGACTTAGAGACTAAGCCCTCTAGAGGGGGGGTGATTATAAGGGATTAGGATTATAGCGCTAAGCTAGCGCTGAACTAGCGCTAGGCCTTTGCTAAGGTTTAACTATATTAGTTAGCTAAGCCCTAAAAGGGGCGCTATATGCATAAGTAGCTAGAAGGGTTAACTTGCCTTCTTAATAATAATTAACCCCTATATTACTGCTACTCCTTCCTTCCCTGGCCTGGCTTTTTAGGCTATACGCTCAACAGGGTATTGATAAGAGCCCTCTTAAGGGCTATACTAATGATATACTCTCTATATATAATAGGGTAGTTAATAAAGGATCGGGTTTTATTAATTATATTAATACTAAACTCTCTAGCAATCTCTTATATCTTATTAGTATTAAAGGGCGTGCCTTGCGTAAGCTTAGCGTTTTTGTATATAGGGTCTAGTATTAATATAGTTAAGGATTTATTACAGGTTATAAGTATGCCTAGGATTTCGTAGATAAGGATAAGGAAGAGGGAGAGGTATAAGGCCCTACTTATAGAGCTTCTTATACTTCTAGCTATAAGAACCTCTTAGGAAAGATATCTTTAGTTAAGGAGTTATCTCTTATATAGTAGTATTTACCTTATTAGAAGGTTAACATTTTAAGTTAAGGAGTTATCTTATATAGCTTTTATAATACCTTACTAGTAGGTCGACCTTTTAGGTTAAGGAGTTATCTCGCGTAGTAGCTTTCGTAGCACCTTGCTAGAAGGTTTAGCGAGGGCGTTTCTAGACTATGAGAGCCTTAGTAGCCCGTTCGGCTCTAATATAATTAGCCCTCTTATAGCGCGCATCCAAGTTTATAATATTTAAAGGGTTTGCTTCTAAATAGGAATATATAGGGTTCCTATATCGTTTTCCTTAACTAGTAGAGGGTATAAGTTAAAATACCTATATAGTCTTTCCCGAATTATACCTACGAACTAGGTGAATTTATTATAGTCTTTTTATAAAGGGGCTATGGCGAAATTCCGAACTCAATCTTCTATAAGAAAATAGATCTAGTAGTATTAATAGCTTGAACCTCTACTATATAGGGATTAAAATAAAAAAAAACTCTAAGTATATCTCTATTAGTATATAAAAGGGCTATATCTATTCTAAACCTCTAAAGTAAAGATTAAAAAGAGCTTAATAGCCTCTTTATATTATAGGAGTTTTAATTCAAGAAGTATAACACTTAAAAGAAGTAAAACTTTAAAGCGAGAGAGAAGATATAATTAATAACTAAATTAATCTATATTAAAATATTATTTAAAATAGAAGATAATCTTCCTATATAGATTGATAAGATTAAAAAGTAATTTATAATAATAATATTTAAGAGACTAACTAAATAATTACTAATTTTAATTAATTATATAAGTAAGTAAATACCTAAGAGATTACTAATATAAATAACTTGATAGAGTAGTACTAGAACTAGGAGGATAAATATCTATAAACCATAGGAATATTCCCCTAATATATTTATTACCTATCAATAATCTAATAACTTTATTAAAGCTCTTAGATATGTAGCTTTAAAATTGTAAGCTCTAACATATATAATTATAGGAATATTCGCCTACGTACGTAGTAGGTGGGACTCCTACTCGCCTAGTAGGCTAGATCCGACTTTAGAACTATAGCCCGGGTTAGAATAACTAGGACCTAGTAAGTAGTTATATAACCTATTATATAACCTATCTTATTGGCTTCCTATATCATTCCTACCTCGCTAGCTACCCTCTAATAATAACTTTAATATTATTAATTTAGACTTTAATATTAATTTAGACTTTAATATTACGCCTAACCTCCTACTCTCTTTAATACTAGTATTATAAACCTAATACTAATTAGTAGTTAACTTTACTATTTTACTATAACTATAGATTAGTAAGGATTAATAAACTAAAGAGATAATATTTATTACTTAATAATCCTAAGCCTCCTCTTATTTATAATTATTATACTAATAGAGATTTTAGGATTTAGTTACTAATAGTTTAGGCTCTACTTCTAACCTAAGACCATTAAAGTTATTATTAAATATTATAAGCGAAGTCTTAGATCCCTTATTATTATTAATAAGTATAGTCTACCCTATTACCCTATTATAACCTTAATACTAATAATTAATAGTTTATAATCTTTTATTGTACTAGTAAAGTTACTACTTTCCCCTTACTTTTACCCTCTTTTAGTACCTTCTACTACCCTTATAATTATTATAAATATTATATCCTATGCTTACTAACTAGACTACCTTCTACTAGTATTATAATTATTTAGAGCCCTCTATTAACTTCCCCTCCTTATACTTTATATTAACTACTTATTATTACTAATTTTAACTCCTATAAGTCTTTTTAGCAACTTTAGTATATTAAATATTATTTAGTACCTTCTAATATCAATACTAACCTAACTACTTCTCCCTCCTTTAACCCCCTCTTTAACGCTAAAATTTATTACCTCTAACCCTATATTTATATTAATAATAGTAATAACCCGAGATAATAGTAATAAGCCCTAACTACTTATTATAAGAGAGTAATAGTAAGCCCTTATTACCTACTTGTGAGGGGCTAGCCCTGGGTTTATTCAACTTAGGGGTGCCTTAATTATAGTAATCTAAGCTAAGGAAGGGAAGTTTTCTAGGAAGTTCCCTATGCGATAGAAAAACGGATATAGGGCGAATATTAAGCAAGAGCGGTTATTAAGGGCAGAATTCTTAGGGTTTGCAGCACCGCCTAGATATTAGCAGTAGCATAGCCTATAACACGTGCCCCCCCCCCCTTCTAGCCCTCATATGAGTATAGGTTTAAGCATAGGCCTAGGGCAGTTAGCACGGGCTAAAAGCTGGTCTAGAGCGATATTAATCCAGGCTGCTAGCTGCTCCACGCCCTATAAGTAAATAATATAATAATATAATTTTTTTTTTCACGCCCTAGTTTGCTTCCTCTTTTTCCTCCTCCTATTAACCTATATAAGCATAAGTTAACTAATTAATCGCGATATTATTTTAGCTAATAACTCGTTATTTTAGTAGCATTTTTAGCATGCTCTTAGTCTATATTAGTATAAGTTTATTATATCTGAACCCTTATTAATTGCTAACTTACGCAGATCTAATTAACCTATTCCCCTCGCCTCTATAATAGCACCCCCTATAAGTTACTACCTGCCCTTTCCCTATTATTTTGCTATAATTAACCCTATATAGCCCCTCCCTAACTTAGATAAGGAGATAGAGTCTCCTCCTCTTATTAAGGGCCTACCCTCTAACTACTCTACCTCTACTAGCCTCTCTAACTACGAGGAGACCGCCCTTAAGAACTTTAAACTTATAGATAATCCCTTCTATGCCCGAGTAGGCTAGGAGCTATATAAGTACCTTAACTAGCCGCTTCCTATATATCCTATTACTAGGGAGCTCCTTATAATATATTATCTTCTACTTATTTAATATTCTTCTAATATTCTACTAGGGTCCCTACCTATACTAGCTCGTTTTTAGTAGTTTCCCCTAGGATAAGACTCAGGTCTTTGCAAGGTCCCTTGCCTAAAGTATATATTTGCTATAGCTAAGGCTAAGAAGCCTAGCAATATTATAGCTTATTATAATATTATTAAGCGGGGTATGCTATCCTATTACCCTTTAATTATTATAAAACTAACTATATTATAAGTAATATTATCTACTATATCTACTATTCTAATAAGACTATTAAGTTAACTTATATTAATATAGGTATTACTTTCCTACTATTCCTTCTCTATAGAGCTAATAATCTATTAGAGTAACCCTAGCGTGGTTTGCTACTAGGAGGAGTTTACTTCTCTTAACTAGGACTACCTTACTTACTATAGCTTTAATAAGAAGACCTTAATAAGTCTCTACTATCTCTATATTTTAGGGTTATTACTAATAGTTATAGCTCCCTATATAGATTGAGGCTTATATAGAGCTCCTTTGCGCTACCTCTATCTAGAACTACGAGGTCTATGCCTATATTATTATAAAGCGTGCTATTAAGGCTGCTATTAAGTTAGATAACTCCCCTATACCCTCTACTAGTTCCCTAGCTACTCCTATCCTTAGTATCTCTATTATTACTACTACCTTGCTTTCCCTTTTAGTTAAGCCTAATAAAGCATAGCTATACTACCTTACCTAGGCTTACTTAGATATAGCTGAGGTCCTTTGCGAGGTTTATTCTATTCCTGCCTTTCTCCTATTCCTAATAATCTAACCCCTTTTTCTTAGCTTATTAATATTACTACTACTACTTATAAAGAGTAGGAGGAGTAAGGGGTTATATTCTTAGGTCTATAGTTTCTACTAGCCTACTATCTGCCTGCCTAGGGCTTATCTTAATCTTATTATACCTCTATATAGCCTTATATTATAATAGAGTCTCTTATTTCTACCTACTCCTCTAATTATAAATTGCCTAGTTACTATCCCTCTATCCTACTCCTACCCATTAACTATTACCTAGCCTATAGTATAATATACTAGGGGTTGCTATTGTTCTTATCTATTAGGCTATACTTTTCTTTATACTTATCTACTGCCTAGCTATCTTATAATAATTATAAGGGCTCCTAGGTAAGCTAACTATACCCTATCTATTTAACTAATAACTTATAATACCTGCCCCTATTAATATGCTTCTAGCGCGTAGCTGGAATAGACTTAACTTCCTATTTATCCTCTCTATTTTTAAAGATTAGAAGTAGTTAGGGATTATTAACTTCTTAGCCTAAGAGGGGGTTATTTATAGCATAATATAGCAGGCTAATATGAAAATAGTTATAGACCTTGCTTAGAACGTTTAACTTAACTATAGTTAGTAAGATTACTCTAGTTACTTTATACTTTAGGTATAACTAATCTAACTTCTTATAAGGCCTCTCTATATAGAAGTTAGCTAATAATAACTAGACCTTATTACCTACTTCATAGCATTCTACTAGCATCTTTTTACTATTTACTAATTACTCTATTATTTATTAGGCTATAGTAATAGCTACTTAGGCTAACTCTATAGTTAACTTTAGTTTATTAATAAACTTATTAGCAGCTAACTCGCGTGAGTTAAATAGCTCTAGTATAGACTATACTACTAATACTAGGTTAATATAGTATCTATAGGTAAAGAAGAATAAGCTTACTCCTATTATAGCTATATTATAGCTATTAATTACTAGTTAAATAGAGGGTAAGTAAACCTCCTAGTTATCCTAAGTAAAGTTAACTATTATCTATAGGACTACCTAGATCTCTTAATTAAACATTTTATTACTCTATCTATTTATAGGTAAAAGGTAGTGCTTAAATATTATTTAATCTTTATAAGCACGCAGAACTATTGCTAGAACTAACTTATCTAGTTACTATCCCTATTGCTAATAATTAACTTTAGTATACTATAGAATTAGTAGTAGTAGTTTATAAAGCGTTCTATGCATATTTCTATATCTATTAAGGGTATCCCTTCTAGGGTTATTATCTTAGAAAGCCTATTAACTATTACTTAGAGGTATCTAGATCCTGCTTTTACTATGCATAGGAGATCTATAATAAAATCTATAGCGAGATCGTAATATAGCTATTCTACTACTAGCAAGGGTTAAAGAAGCCTGCGTTTTGCTTATTGCTAAATCGTTCCACGCTTATAGCTATTATAGTTTCTTATAAACTAGTAGACTATAGAGGACTACCCTAGCTAGGAGTATTACTAGGCTAGGATAGCTAGGGTATTATTCTAATTAGAGTAGCCTATTATTACTAAGTTATAGCACTTCTAAATTAACTATATTTAGAGCATATTCCGAGGGTAGTTTTTATCTATTAATCCTATTACCTAGATCTAGTCTCTAAATATTAATTAGCTAAGGGTATTAATGCTATACTTAGCGATCTATAGTTTTAGGCCTAGCTAGGGAGGGAAGCTTTAATTACCCCTTTTTACTATAGAATAAGCCCCTCAGTACTAGTTATCTTCTACTTATGCTTTATTCTATGCCTATTAAAGGGCTAGATCTTTAAATATTATTATAATAGGGGCTTTAACTATTACTACCCTCCTTACCTTACCTAGGGCGGAGTTAGAGATTATCTATATTACCCTCCCTTTCTCTTGTTTATCCTCCTATCCTTTTAGAGCATCTTATTCCCAGCATAAGAGCATATTAGGCATAGCTACTAGGTAACTAGGTTAATATTCTAAGTAGAAATTATACCTTAATAACTACTCCGCCTAGCGACTTTAGTATTCTATTAAACGTTGCATTTATATAAAGTATTCAAAGCTCTTATAGTTAATAAGGACCTTAAACTTAGGGCAGCTTCTTAGCTTAGTATCCTATACACTTAAATAAGTAATTACTACTAATAGTTCCTTATTATAAATTAGGTAGTTATATTAAGTAGGGGTTCGCTTCTATAAGTAGAAAGCGATAGGATAGCGCTATCCTTATGCATCTTCTTAAGTTAGTGCCCCCCCTAAAGCAAACCCTAAGTAATCTGCTTTAATAGTAGTTAGGGCTTATAGGTTAAAATAGTATAGTTCTAGTATAGTTTAGAAGTAGCATTTAAGCGCCTAGAATGCGTCTTCTTATTCCTTACCTTAAATAAATAGCACTCCCTTCTTTATTAGGAGGGTAAGGGGCTTTATAACCCCTAAGTACTCTAATATAAATATTTAATAATAATTAGCAAACCTAAGGAAACTTTATAATTCTTTTACTAAAATAGGCGCTTCCTATTTAATAATTACTTATACTTTCTCTATATTATAAGTAATACTCTCGCCTACCTTTAGGATAAATCCTATATACTTTACTATTTTTATAGAGAACTTATATTTTACTAGGTTAAGGTTAAGACTAGCCTCTTAGAGGGCCTAGAGAACCTTATATACCTTCTACTTATAGTCTGCTTAGGAGCTGCTGCTATAAACTAATATATTATTAATATATATTATTATGAAGTTATTAAGGAACTCCTAGAGCGTGTTATTAATATATCATTAGAATATTATAGGGGCTCTGCTTAATCCGAATAGGTAGACTAGCTACTTAAAGAGCCTATATTATATATAAAAAGCAGTCTTTTCCTAGTGCCCCTCTGCTATATAAATCTTATAGAAGGCTGCTATTATATCTAGTTTAGTATACTACTTTACTAAATAAACCCTCTAGAGGGTCTCTTAGATTAGGGGTAGGGGGTAGTAGTCTCGCTTTATAATTATATTTAACGCTTAGTAGTTATAATAAAACTATAATCCTCTACTAGGCTTCTTAATAAAAAGTATAGGCGTGCTAGCAAGAGACTTGCTTACTTAAATAAAGCCTTTATTAAGTAGGTCTATAAGTATCTTTTTTAATACTAATAGCTCTTCTCTTAATATACTATAGAAGGGTTCCTAGGGCAAGGGTGCTTCTTAGCTAGAGGTATTATACTCGAGGTAGATTTCATAATCTATACTAGGATAACTTAGGAGTAGGGGGTATAACTTAGCTAGCTTAAAAAGCTCTATGAATTTATTATAAATATATTATAGTAGTTTCTCTAAATAATCTTCTGGTTTCTTTACCTTAAGCGCTTTTTTAATATCCCTTAGGCTTACTACTTATATTCCTATTACTAACCCTAATAGGTAACTTTTACTAACCCTCTAGTAGATTGCTATAAATAAAGTAGTATTAAGCTAGCAAGCTTCCTAGATCTCCCTTACTCTCTAGGGTTCTTCCTATACTTAAAGGGTAATAATAACCCCCGCCTTCCTATAATATACCCGCTTCTCTACTATATTATAAATAATATAGTTTTATTCTATCTATAGCTTCCCTAAGAAGAGGTTAGTATCTAGTCCTTCTATTATATAAGCAAAGAGTTACTATATATAGCCTCTAATCTCAAGGTATAATATAGCTATACCTTTTGCTATAGCTTAAGCTAAGTTATTAGCAAAGCTTTATAATAACTACGCTTAGTAGTTAATATATAGTAAATAAAAGCAGCAGGTATACTAGTAGTCTACTATTATATAGATATTATAACTATAGTCTATTAAAGCGTTAGTAGGAATACCTTTATTAACTCTAACTACTAATATTATAGAAGGCCTGCTTATACTATATTATAACTAGAACTACTCCTAACTAGTCTACTCTTCCTCTATTATCCCTAATACCTGATTTCATACTAGAGTTATTTATTTTCTAAGTTAGAAAGGTCCTCTTTGCCTTTAACTTCTCCTAAGTCTAAATGTATTATTTCCTTAATAGCCTTTACTACTTCAGGACTATCCTTTAACTTCTTAGCCTTCTAGTAGTCCTTTTATAAGTAATTAATCTAGTTATACTTAAAATAGTAGCGTATTTCTTTACTAGAACCTTTGCTTATACCTTTATGCAAGGCGTATACTAACCCTATTATTCTAGTATCCCTATCTATATCTACTCTAGTAGGTAATTTTCTTAATCTAAAAGTTATAAGTTAGTATAGAACGTTAGGAATATAATATAATCCCTCTAGCTTCTATATAATATCTTATATAAGGCTAATATATTTAGTATACTTATAGGGGGTTAGGTAGTTAACTAGATAGTTAAGGAGCTTATAAGATAATACCCTATATAGGTAGTTAATCTAGATACTATCTAGCTATACTACGCCGCCTGCCTCTATAGTAGCGCGTTTAAAGCGGGGTAGGAACGAGGCGAAGGCTTTATTATGCTTTATTTTAAGCTCTAAGAGTCTTCTAAGAGCCTTGCTTTTAATATTAGGCTTGCTATAGATATAGTCTAGGTATATTAAGAAGGTATCTAGCTTAAATAAGCTATTACTACCCCTTAAGTTATAAAAAGCTATAACTACTAGCTATACTCTAGGTTCTAAGCAGGAGTTAATAAGATACTAGGCCTCCTAATTGCTTAGGTAGAAGGCCTAGTCTATCCTGATCTTATTATGCATCTATTATGCTTATATAGCATACTTATTATAGCTTCCTCTGAACTTAGGGGGGTTAGAAAAGGGTTTTAATTACTAAGCGCTACCTATTTCCTAGGTGATCTCTAGCTATAGGGTTAGTATTAGTAATACTAGGGTGTAGCTACCTGCTATATCTTACTAGAGCTCTATAGTTAGCTTATTATTAGGCTGCTATATAGTTATTAGGCTATTAAGTTAGTTACTAAGCTTATTAATTGCTATATAGATTGCTTTAAATACTTCCTTGCCTATTAGTAGTACTTCTAGGCTAGCTACTACTAGTATAGCAGGTTCTATTTTCTGCCTGCTATCTATTATACTATATAACTAGCGAGGCGGGCGTTAAGAGAGAGAGCTTAGATATATAAGGGGCTAGCCCTAGGTTTATTTAACTTAGGGGTGCCTTAATTATAGTAATCTAAGCTAAGGAAGGGAAGTTTTCTAGGAAGTTCCTTATATAATAGAAAAATAGATATAGGGCGAACTTTAAGCGAGAGCGGTTATTAAGGGCAGAATTCTTAGGGTCTGCAGCACCACCCAGACGTCAGCAGTGGCGTAGCCCGTAATATACTAAAGTAAATTACGTTAATCTTAGCTACCCGCCTTAATTATAGTATTAATATAATATCTATATTATTATAAGGTTATTTATAGCTTTAAATTTTAAAACCTCTAGATATAATAAGCTCTACCTACTTATATAAGATAGGTTTAGAAGAATTATAGCTTTAATTTTTATAGTAACTACTAAATTAGGTTTATTTATAGTTACTAAAAGTTAACTTTCTAACTTTAGGCTACTACCTCCCCCCCCCTTCCTCCCCTTCTCCTCTATCTAAATAACCCCTCTCTTACCTTCCTCTTCTTATACCTTTACAACTTATAACTTTATAACTTTATAGCTTTATAACCTTAACTTCTTAACTTTATCCTAATTATATTATATTTATTATATCTAAGTTATAATAAGTATTAAAAAGCCTTTAGTAGTAGCTACTGTATTAGTAATAAAGGTCTAATAGGTCTATCTTAATTAGCTTATACTCGTAGTATATTTTTCTAGAGTAAAAAAGTATATACTAACTTTTTATTAAAGACTACCTAGATTAGTTAATTATAATTAGTTAGTTATATTATTAAAACCTTCATTTTTCCCCTTTTTTATCTCCTTCTAAATCTATTACATCTACTCCTTTAAAATATATTATAAATAATAAGTAATTAATAATCACCTCTTCAGGGTATCCCCTCCTTAGGGTTAATAAGATCTAGCAACTAAGTAAGTATTTTAAATCCCTCCTCTAAGTAAGTAAGTATTTTAAACCCCTCCTCTAAGTAATTCCTTTATTAAGAAGGTCCCCTTTTTAGAGAAGTTTTTTAAGTAATCGTTTTAAATTTTCCTCTCTTTTAACCTTTTCCCTTTAAGTAACTCCTTTATTAAGGAGGTCCTCTCTTTAGAGAAGCCCTCTTAGTAATTCCTCCTTAGGTCCCCTCTTTAGGGAAGTAAGTAATCCCTTTTAAAAATCCCCCTTTTTAAGAAAACAAGTAAGGATATTATTAAGTTCGGAATTACGCCGCAGCCCCTTTAAAAAAAGACTGTAATAATTTTACCTAGTTCGCGGGTATAATTCGGGAAATACTATATAGGTATTTTAACCTACACCCTCTACTAGTTAAGGAAAATCATATGGGAACCCTATACGTTCCTATTACTTATAAGTAAACCCTCGTATAAAATCGGATGTACGCTATACTAGGGCTAATTATATCGGAGCTAAATAGGCTACTAAGGCTCCCGTAGTAACACCCTTATTAAACCTTCTAGTAAGGTAAAAGCTACTATATAAGATAACTCCTTAACCTAAAAGGTCGACCTTCTAGTAAGGTATTACGAAAGCTACTATATAAGATAACTCCTTAACTTACCTTCTAGTAAGGTATTATAAATACTACTATATAAGAGGTAACTCCCTAACTAAAGAGGTCTTTCCTAAGAGGTTCTTATAGCTAGAAGTATAAGAAGCTTTATTACTACGAGTAGGGCCTTATACCTCTCTCTCTTCCTTATCCTTATCTAACTTATAATAAATCCTTAACTATATTAGTACTAAACCCTATATATAAAAATGCTAAGCTTACGCAAAGCATACCTTTTAATACTAATAATATAGAAGAGCTTACTAGAGAGTTTAGTATTAATATAATTAATAAAACCCGCTCCTTTGTCAACTACTCTATTATATGTAGAGAGTATATTATTAATATAGCTCTTAAGAGGGCTCTTATTAATACCCCTAGAGGGGATACTCGCTATTATACTATAGGTAAGTAAGTAGACTTAGTAATAAAAGCTAGGCGGGTTATTATATACCCTATAGAGTAGTCCTTCTTTAAGTAGGTCCTCTATATTATTAAAGCAGAGGCGGCCTAGGCCCCTTAGGGGAGTATTAATAAGTATATCTTATATTAACTGCTTCAATATGGAGAGAGTATTACTAATAATAATATAGCTAGCAGATAAAGCGGTAATAGAGGCGGTATTTAATAGTAGCGCGGGTAGTACGCGAGGGGATAAGTTAATAGTTTCGTAGTTTAATAATTAAAAACTACATTATCATTAATATAAAGATAAAGATCGTGAGGCTATAGGTATATATAAGTGCAGCTATAGTTAGGAGAGTTATAATTATATAACCGAAGGCTATATATATTATTAGGAGGCGCGGAGTTAGAAGGTCTATTACACTTAAGCAGGTAAAATCACTATGTAGTGGCCAGAGGCCGTAAGGATATTATGTAAGGGAAGAACCTAGGTTATTAATAAGAACAAGATTAAGTAATACTACCTTCCGTTAGGAAGGTTAATCTTTACCTTTTAGGAAGCTAGGCCTGTCTAAGGAAAAACACTCTCTTATTACTATTAAACCCCTATATATTAAAAGCTCGAATCTAATACGTCTTTTAAAGAATTAAGCTAATTTATTCTAAGTCTAGATAAAAATAGGTCTATATAGCACTTTTTAGTCCATACTATTCTTAGCTCTTATTAGCTCTTATTAGTAGCCCCTATATATATAATAGGGCTCTAGCTAGTAGCTAGTAGGAATAGGCACTTACTAGTATATTTATACCTTAACAAAGGTTAGATAGAGTAAGCTATAACTAGACTTAGGAAATAAAACTTTAAAATATAATATAAGATAGTTATTAAGAACTACCTTTAAGCTTTATAGGACCTCCTTATTTATCTTCTTTATAAAGCACTTATAGATTTTAAGTAGTATATAAGCTATAAAAATAAATAGCTACTTCTTAGCATAGCTTATAATATACTTACCTTCTATCCCTTATTATCTCTCTTAGTATATATAGCTCTAATAAGAGTAGGAGGTATATAAAAAACTATATATTAAGAGGAGAGTACTATATAAAGAGACTACTATATTATTTACTTATTAAGTATTTATCCCTATTATATACCCTAATAAGAAAGTCTATTTCTTTGGGTATATAATAAGTACCAGTTAGTATATTTATACCCTTAGTACTATTAAATTGAGTTAGCTATAACTAGACTTAGTAGATAAAACATTAGAATATAGCGCGATACCCTTATTATTATGGATTATTTTTAAGCTTTCTAGGACCTACTTACTTATCTTCTTTATAAGGTACCTATAGATTTTAAGTAGTATATAAGCTAGCTCTTATTATTAAGCTAGAGCTTAAAGTTATTACTAGAGATATATAGCTTAAATGGATATAGCTTACTAGCGCTACTTCTCTATAAGGTACCTATAGATTCTAAGTAGTATATAAGCTATAAAAATAAAAAGCTACTTATTAGTATAGCTTATAGTATACTTACCTCCTATCCCTTATTATCTCTATTAGTATATATACCTCTAATAAGAGTAGGAGCTAGTAGCTAGTAGGAATAAGTACTTACTAGTATATATATACCCCTATTAAGGTTAGATAGAGTTAGCTATAACTAGACTTAGTAAATAAAACTTTAAAATATAATACGATATAGTTATTGAGTTCGGAATTACGCCGCAGCCCCTTCGCAAAAAGACTATAATAAATTCACCTAGTTCGCATGTATAATTTAGGAAATACTATATAGGTATTTTAAGTTATACCCTCTACTAGTTAAGGAAAATAATATAAGAACCCTATATATTCCTACTTAGAAGCAAACCCTCTAAATATTATAAAATCAGATGCGCGTTATACTAGGGCTAATTATATTAGAGCTAAACGGGCTACTAAGGCTCTTATAGTTACGCCCTCGCTAAACCTTCTAGCAAGGTATTGCAAAAGCTACCACGCGAGATACCTCCTTAACCCAAAGTTCGACCTTCTAGCGACCGATATAGTTATTAAAGGCTACCTTTAAGCTTTAAAGGATCTCCTTACTTATCTTCTTTACAAAGTACTTATAGATTTTAAGTAGTATATAAGCTATAAAAGTAAATAGCTACTTCTTAGTATAGCTTATAGTATACTTACCTTCTATCCTTTATTATTTATCTTAGCATATATACCTCTAATAAGAGCGGGAGGTATATAAAAGACTATATGTTAAGAGGAGACTATTATATAGGGAGACTACTATATTATTCGCTTATATTAAATACTAGATATTATAGTTAATATCCGATTAGAAGAGCTTATAGCTAGCGCTCCCTAGTATAGAGGATAGAATATATAGTATTACTAATTAGATTTATTCTATATATAGCGCAACCTTGCTAATAGAAGGTCCCTCCTTAGAGCTAGCTATAGCTAGCGCTCCCTAGTATCTATAAGTTACTTAATATACAGACTAACTACCTAAAGCTATAGCTTAGGAATAGTACTTATAATTAAGGCATAAAAATCAGCCTAATTATCTTATATAACTTCTTAATATAGCTCTATTACTCCTTCATAATGGCTAATAATTCTAATACCTCCTCTACTCCCTCTCCTTCCTCCTTACCTTAATACTAATTAATAATTCTAATCTCTAATGATTTTAAAGCTATTATTAATTATAAGATATATAGTTGTATTAGTCCTTTAACCCTAAAGAGATTAACTAAGCTAAGATTACTAGCTATACTACTTATTATACTAGTAAATACCTTAAGTATTATATTTAAACTTACTAACTATAAGCTAACTTTAAATAAGACTTCTAGGATATTATTAAGATCTTTAACTATATAAAAACTTATATCATTAAAGCCCTTTAGGAAGTCCTTATTAATAAGAATATATTTATTATTTATAATAGTAGTTAAATTAAGGAAAACGTTACTATTATAGGCTATTCCCGGTTAGGTGCGCGTATTAGGGCGCGCGCTATCCTAAGCACTTAAGTGCAGCTAAGTAATAAGTAGTTAGCTTATTATTATATACCTTTTATAGCTTTAGCTTAATTAGTAGCGCCTCTACGCGCGCGCGCGCGCGCCTATATGCGCTAAAGGCTAAGATGCTTTTAGGTATAGCACTATACCTATAGGTAGGGCCCGCTCTTTTATATATAATAAGCTAATCCAAAGGTCTAGGTTCGAACCTAGGTGCGCGTAGTAATAAGGTAGCGCGCGGGTTCTATTCCCCAGCTTATAGAGCAGGAGGCTTTAGGGGTATATAGCTAAGTGCGAGTCGTAGAGTAAGTCCCCCACTATAAGTCCATAACGGGCAGGTACGCGCAGCTAGCAGCGAAGACTGGGGATAGTATTATAGGCTATGCCTAGTTTAGGTGCGTATATTAGAGCGCGCGCTATCCTAAGCATTTAAGTATAGCTAAGTAATAAGTAGTTAGCTTATTATTATACACCTTTTACAGCTTTGGCTTGATTAGTAGCGCCTCTACGCGCGCGCGCGCGCCTATATGCGCTAAAGGCTGAGATACTATTAGCTATAGCACTACGCCCATAGGTGGGGCCCGCTCCTTTATAGTTACTAATATTATTTAATAATCTAACTTCTACCTATAGAGTAATAATAACTTTTATAAGAATACCAAAGGTATATCTTAATATTTCTATTGTAATATTATAAACTTTGAAGAACCTTTGATAAATAACTATAGTATATATAGTTATATACCTATATAATATCTCTTCAATAACACTTTAATAACTATAAAACATAAAATAATAACTATAATAGTATTTCCTTTAGGGAATCAATACTTTAAAAATCTATATAAATTCTAATAATATTAATAACCTTATATATATATAATGCTTATATTTATAGCTGTAAATGTATAAAAAATAGTGCACTGACCACTTAGTGATCCGAGCACGATTCTGCTAAATAAGCTTGATAATTAGCCGTTTAGTAGCTATATTTCAGAATATCTTTCGCCTTACTTATCGAGGGCAGGATTTATAACTTAGAAATAATAATAATAATATTAACGATTTCTTAATTATTTTATTCTAGGAAAAATTCCTCCTTATGCTTAAACTTATTAGCTTTTATTATAATATCACTTAGCCTATAAATCCTTATTATTTAGGCTATTATAGCGTCCCCTTTGCTACTTATATACCTATTCTTATAGGTTATAAGCCTAGCTTAAACCTTTTTAAGAATCTCATACCTATTTAGCCTCCTGAATACTATAATAAATACCTTAAGCCTATACTCTACCTTAAGGTTACCTATTTAGGGTATTCTTTTAAGAGATATAGCCTCTATACTCCCTATTGTCACAGCGCTGGGCTGGATGTCACGGCGCTGGGCTGGACCTACCTGGATTTTGGATTATATGACCGCTGGGTCACGTGATCTCTAGGCGAGTCTTTAGCCTTCTAGGGCTGCGCTAGCCTATAGATAGACTTTTCCCCTCTTTGATATAGAATCTATTCAATATAGTAAAATTAAAGTATACTAACCTTTACCTATTTGCTATTTATAATACTATTCTATATTTATCTATTAATTCTCTAGAGATAGAAGTATAATATCTTAATTAATTATTACTACTCCTACCCTAATAAGTAACTAATATAAGTATATTATCTAACTAAGTACTAAGCTAATTAACCTATATCCTAACTAATCTGAATTTAATTAATACCCCCCCTTCTACCTTATAATAATATACTAAATAAGACCAACTAGCTAGTTATAGTTATAAGGCTATAATAGTGCTTACGCTTAATGCTATAAGGCTCTTAGAGCCTTATATTAAGGCCTTTTAATACTACTATATTATACTACCTAACTATAATACCCCTCTATATAAAGACCTAAAGGTCTTTAACCTAAATAAGCTTAAATAAGAGCAGCTTATTAAAGGCCTATTTATAGATCTTATTATAGATAGATATAAGAGCTTAGCCTAGAGCGCTATTACTAAACTATAAAAGTTCACTAACCTTCTTCTTATTAATTATAATGACCTAAGCAACAGCTAGAAGATTGCTCTTATTTTTAATAATATAATATAGGTATTCTAGAATAACTCTAACTTAACTCTTATTTAGATCGAAGACTAGCTTATAAAGAGAGCTACCTAGGGTACTAAGTCCTAAGCCCTTTATATAGGATATATTACTATAAGTAATAACCTCTATATACTTTATAATACTACCCTCTTTTTAAAATATGAGAATTAGGAGCTCTAGGAGTATTTAGATAATACCTATATTACTAGTAATAATACTAAATAGTTTGCTATATTTAAGCGCTACTAAGAAGAGCATAACTAAGCTTAATATTATATTATTACTATAGTAGAGGAGAGAGATAAAATAAGGGATATTAACAAAGCCTTGCTCTAGCATTTTAAATATAATATAACTATTCCTCCTCCCCTAGCAGACCCTCCCTCTAATAACTATAATATAGCGCTTTAGGTATTCCTTAATTAAATATTATACCTTAAGAGTTAGATTTCTTCTAGCTCGCTTTTATTAATTATTAATAATAATAATACCTAGATTACTAAGATACCTAAGGTCCCTATCTTTATAAGTACTAAGAGTACTAATCCTAAGTACTTAAAGTTTAATACCTAGCTTTTTTCCTTAATAGTAGAGAGTATTATGGCAAGTTCTAATATTTTAAGTATATACTCTGATGCCTTAGAGGAATTACTTATAATATCTTATCCCCTCTCTTCTTAAGTAACCTGCTTTAAATCTCTATAATAGAATAGCTTATTAATAAGCTAAAAGGTATCTTTATTAACTTAATTTAGTATAATAAAACCTAGATAAAGCTTAATACTCTTACATCTTATTTAAAGATATCTAGATAAATAATCTATATTTACTAAACTTACCTATAAGGCTAAGCCCCTAGAGTATTAGTAATACTACAAGTTCTATAAGAAACTACATACCTCTCTTTAGAACTAGTGCTCTATTTATTATATAAATAGCACCCTTAACTTCTAAGACTATATTACTTAGGTCTATAATATAGCTTATATTATAGCGCCCTCTTGTTACTACCTAGCTAACTAAACTACTATGCGAAGCTCTGCCCTAGTAGCTTGCGCTAAACCTTCTAATAGAGGAAACCCCTATATATAAGCTAATATTAACTAGGATTAAATCCCTAAGGCTTTATATAAGAAGCTCTATAACTAGGGTGCTTATTTTATCTATAGTAATACTAGCTATACCTCGCGGGATTACTCCTATAAGAGGGCTAGAGCTACTATAAGTATTACTAAGCTTACTAAGGCTACTAGTAATAACCTAGAGCTAGTAGGAAACTAGAGCTCCTAGTAAAAATAGACTCCCTACTAGGGGAGGACTAAAGAGATTAGTAATTAGTAATAACTTATAATAACTAATTAGTAGTAAACTACTAGAGAAAGAGTTAGTTCTAGTTTATAATAGATATAATATTTGCTTTAGAGCCCTTCTTAATACTAGAGTAAATAGCTATGCTTTTATAAATACCTATATAACCCCCTTATTAAGGGATTTTTATTATACTAAGTATAATAAGTTATAGCACCCTATCCTAGCTACTAGATTTAATAGAGAGCTACTAGATATTATAACTAAGGTATAGACTACTTATATATAAGTAGATTACTAAGAATTAATATAAATACCCCTCCTCTAACTTAATATAGAGAGATATAACCTTATTCTTAGCTACTTATAGTTTAATTATTATAATATTAGTATAGATATATACTATTAGTACTTATACTAGCCTAGTAATACCCCTATAGCCTAAGACCTCCTTAGAATAATTATATAAGATACTAAAGACCTCCTCTAACTTATTAAAATTAATATTAAGTAGTAACTTAATATAGAATGCTATTAAACTATATTTAAAGCTAAGGAATAGCTATATTATGCTCAAAAAGCTATAAGAAGTAAGATAAAGACCCCTATAAAGATCCTATAGCAAGGTAGCGCGCCTAAGAACTTAGGATTTAATAATAACTTATAGAAAATAGATATAGCGTTAAAGGGCGTATTAATAATTAACTAGACTTAGTAAGCGCTATACTAGTAGTCTAGACCCCTTATCTCTAAAGCCTAATAAGTAAAGAAAGACCTTAATATAGTATTTAGACACACTATAGGGTTTAAAAGGAACCTAAAGCGTGCTAATATTAAATTAGGCTCTATATTACTATATAAGCTTAATCTAATAATTACTAATAAGTAAGAAGTAGAAGAGAAAGGTATGAGCCCCCTAGAGGTTAATAAAGCTAAGAACTAATATCTAATTAATAAGAGACTCTCCTTATACCTCTAGGATTAGAGAGATTACTTCAGTAAAACTACTAGTAATATATTACCTTCTTACTACCCTTATAACTACTAAATAAAACTAGAGCTAGGCGTGAAGGAGTAATTAATCTTCTACATACTATATAAGTAATTACTACTAGAACTTAAGGCTATCTAATAATACCTCCTTAAGAACCTGAGAAAGGGCTTTATAGCACTAGGTAATATCCTATTTATATCCCCTATGCTATGTATTTAGAAAGCTAATAGCTACCTATAGTTTTATATTAACTTCTAAAAGCTAAATAAATTTACTAAAAAGGACTAGTACTTATTACCTCTAATTAATAAGATACTAAGCTAAATTAGCTAAGCTAAGGTAATATAAATATTAATATCTACTATGCGTTCTATTAAATTCATATCTACCCTAACTTAGAAGACTTAATAATATTCTATACCTAGTATAGCTCCTATAAGTATAACGTTCTACCTTTTAGGCTCTATAATAAGCTAGTTATATACTAATAGTATATAAATAATACCCTTATGGAATATATAGATGATTTCTGCATAGTATATATAGATAATATCCTAGTATACTTAGAGGACCCCCTCTAGCATAAGGACCACGTTAAGAAGGTCCTTAACTAGCTATACTAGGTAGGGCTCTAGGCTAATATTAAGAAGTGCGAATTTAGTAAAACTATGATATACTACTTTAGGTTTATTATGACTACTAAAGGGATTAGCCTTAACCCTAAGAAAGTCTCTATAGTAAAAGACTAGTAACTACTAACTATAGTGCGTAATATCTAGTCCTTCTTAGGGTTCTATAACTTCTATTAATAGTTTATTAAGGGTTATAGAAAGATTGCTTAGTTACTTATTAAACTTATTGCTAAAGGCGCCTAGTTTAACTTTAATAATAATTATATAGTAGTATTTATAATATTAAAGGAGGCCCTAGTATTAACCCCTATCTTATGCTATTAGAAGCCTGAGTTACTAACCTAAGTAGAGATAGATGCTTCTAAATC
The DNA here is from genome assembly GCA_026260285.1 of Colletotrichum sansevieriae. NCBI lineage: Eukaryota > Fungi > Ascomycota > Sordariomycetes > Glomerellales > Glomerellaceae > Colletotrichum > Colletotrichum sansevieriae. The sequence goes on along the minus strand of JAOQIF010000649.1, from coordinate 23,563 downwards.
TATCTATACTATTACCCTTTCCTAATAATAAACTAATAATAGTCTATAGCACCTAGTAGCTTACTTCTTAAAGATCATATTACTAACTAAGATAAACTACCCTATTTATAACTACAAGATAATAGTAATTATTTTTATATTAGAGGAATAGAGAGCTGAACTCTTAGTAGTTACCTAGCGTTTTGAGGTTATTATAGACTACTAACTACTACTTTACTTTATAATTAAATAGCTTCTAAATATCTACTAAGCATACTAGTTAGGTATCTTAGCTAGTTTTAACTTCTATATCTAATACTACCTAGGGTATAAGAATATACTAGCTAATACCCTCTTATAGAAAAATGAAGACCTTTAAAACTAATAAGCTATCTATAAGTTAGACTATACCTAGGTACTACTTCTACCTACCTACTTATCCCTAGAGGTAGCAAATAAGCTATACTAGCTACTAGAGGATACCTCAAGCTGCTCTATAGTAGCTATTAATATGCTTAAACTAGAAGATAAGCTAAAGGGATACCTCTTAGTTAAATAGATCCTCTAGCTTAACTATAAGCCTAATATATTCTTACTTAAGGTACTAAAAATACTTACTACTACTAAAAAGGAGCGCTAGAGAATATAAGGTAAGCTCTTAATAATAGATAGGAAGCTTATAATACCTAAGGAGGAGGACCTATATATAAATTACTTTATAAGGCTTATACCTAGATGCTTATAGTATACCTAGGTTAGAATAAGACTATTAAGCTTCTAAAGGAGCGCTACTTTTAGCCCTAGCTAACTACTAATATTAAGTAGCATATTTATAACTACTATACCTACTACTAGGCTTACAAGCTAAGGGATAAGCCCCTAGGAGAGTTAAAACCCTTACTAATACAAGACTACCCCTAGGAATATACTATAATAGACTTTATATTATACCTACCTAACTACTATAAGTATAATAATATGTTTATAGTAGTATACTACCTATTAAAGAAGATAGTCTCCCTTCCCTATTACAAGACTATTATAATATAAGATCTTACCTAGCTATATCATACCTATATCTTCTAGTATATAGGGTTCCCTATTATAATTATATCTAATAGAAGCCCTTAGTTTACTTTCTAACTTCTAGGGTAAACTTTATAAGATATATAGTATAATTATATAGCTAAGTACAGCTAGCTATATAGAAACTAATAGATAAATAGAGATCCTTAACTAGTATCTAACTTAATACCTCTAACCCTAGATAAATTAGTTCTAAGATAACTAGAGTAAAATACTCCCTGCTATAGACTTTACCTAAGTAGTACTACTAAATAAAACTATAGGGGTTATACTATTTAAGATTAAATAAGGGTACTTGCTATGAATAAGTTTTAACTAGGATTAATATATATAGAGGTTCTTAATAGCAAAAGAAAAGATTAACTAGGGCGATACCTAGTAGCTTATATAAAACCTCTATTATATATAGGATATTACTAAAGGGAATATAGCTATAGCCTAATACTACTATACCCGCGCTACTAACTACTACTAGTAGCCTAATAACTTAGCTATAGGAGACTCTATCTATATCTTAATAGATAGATAGCGCTAGGAGAATTCTTTAAAGCTATCTATACTATAGAATAGATTATAGCTAATTAAAGCTACTAGCCCTAGGGGGATATAGGTACTAGATCTACTAAGAGAATATAACTACTACTTAGTATTCTACCCTAGTAAGCTTTAGAAAGCTACTAGGGACCCTCTACTAGGTTAATTTAAAGCCCTATTACCTACTATTAAGTTTAATAATAAGCTAGAATATAAAGTTATATAAGTAACTACTAGCTAGTTATACTAAGGATAGTTATAGTATTACGCTAACTAGAAAGGCTATAATTATAACCCTACTTAGTATAATACTTAAAGTTTTAAGTATACCCTAGTAGTACTATAGGACTTTTATACTACTAACTTAGCTATTATAAAACTACTAAAACACCTTTTAGCTTAGCTTCTAGCTACTACCTAAGATAAGAACCCTATTGCTATAGATAATAATAACGCCCTAGTATAACTATTAGAAGCAGGAATACTATTTAGGGAATAATATATATATAGTAGTTAATTACTATAGATAGTAATACTAATACAGGGGGGGTATTATTATAGCGCTAGGTTAGATCTACCTAAATTTAGGGTTATATAACTATTAAGTTATATGATCTCTAGGTAAGTATTATAATGCTAAGTTAGACCTACCTTAACTTAGTGTTATATAACTACTAAGTTATATAATCTCTAGGCAAGCCTTTAGCTTTCTAGGGCTAAGCTAGCCTAGAGATAGACTTTTCCCTTCTTCAACGCAGAATCCACTCAATATAGTGCAATTAAAGTGTGCTAACCTTCGCCTATTTGCTGTTCGTGACAGTAGAACCCCTACTATTAGATAGCTAACTGTAATATTACTATAGGTAATAACGAATACTTATATATATAGGTATATAAACGCGTATGAAGATAAATAAATAAAGTATTTAATAACTTTAAATATATTAGATTTAAGCGATTTAGAGTTAATTAGAGAAATTAGCTAGTCACGCTATATTATATAAAAACTAAAGGGGTATATCAAATCGACCACTTAGGTGTATATAACAAGGCACAATATATATATGAAAGTAGTGCGAAATCTAGCTAAATCGGGTAGTATCTATATTAGCTAGTTTTGAGTATAAATTTCGCCTAGATCTATATATAGAGTTTTTATATAGTTGTATATCAATTTCTAGTTACCTTTGTACCCTATACTATATGATTCGATACCTGACGTCCTAGGGGGCGGTCAACTATTATCCTTATCGATCGGGTCGTAATATAAAGAAAGCAGTGACGCTATGACTTACCTCCTAGGGTAAGCAGCACATATCATGCTTTCGGGCAGGCGGTGTACTGTCGATCTGCATCGACCCCCTTGAGCAGAAGGGAAGGCGGTGTACAGGTGGTATAGTTTACGGTGGGGATGACCCATCCTCAATTAATCTTATAGGCCCATGACCTATCTGCGTATTTTTCAAGGGCATCAAAATATGATACCACGAACTCGGACAATTGGAAATTGCTAACCACTCCTCTATTCTTTGCCTCGAGATCTCTTGGATAGTCGGCATCATCGCACCGCCGCTAGCCACTATGCATTACATACGGCGGTATCGCCAGCTTTCTGACAAGTACCGTGCTTAGGTCGCGTTGGACCTCATCACCATGTTGATTCAAACACGCTCACTGTAGTTTACAAAGAGCGTGCCTGGCGGAGAGTGGTAACTCCAGGTCTCCTTGTTCGTTAGCTAGTTGAACTTCAACACGATGATGCCAGACTGGTTAGGAGCTGATGAAGCGTGTCACTACATGACCTGATGTCATAGTAGGGCGTGACCACGTCCATACAAACAGAAATCGACAGTCCTTGCTTCATTCTTGTTGAAGCTACGTCTTGGGTCGGTTCAGACGACTGTCGCTCTGATATGATTGGAACCGCTTTTGGGGAATGCCCCAAAGAAGTCGGCATGGAAAGCGACATCACGCTCGTATAGCGTATCATGCAATGCTAGATCGAAGCCAGCCGATGGGGAAAACAGTCGCCCCAAGGTCAAGTAAATTCCCATGTTCGCCACGTCCATCCCAATACAACTACGGGTACCGCGTCCGTAGTTGTTGACATATTTGCGCAAGCGTTTCCGCTCGTCTAAGTCAAGCCACCGTTCAGGGTGAAAGGTGTGAGGTTCGGGGAATATCTTGGGATCCAGGTAAATGTCGTATGTCGACACAGATACGGCGGCGCCCTTGGGGATCACCAGGTCTCCGTACTTGATCTCATTGTCGGGGTCTATCCTCGGCATGCGGCCGGCGATTGGGTGGTTCAGGCGGAACGCTTCTTGTACGACGGCGTGCAGATAGTCCAGCTCCTTGAGTTCTTGGTAGGTGGGAAGTCGACCAAGTCTTTCCTCACATTCCGCAAGTTGTTCTCTGAGTCGCGCGAGCTTTTCAGGATGGTTGAGTACCATGAATGTCGCAAAGGCAATGGCTTGTCCCTCCGTGTCGATGCCCGCATTGATGCATAGCCAGACCTCGTTGACCACGCGCGTCAAACCCTTCTCATGGGCTGGAAGATTTGACTTGATAATCTGTTGTACGGTGGAAGTAAAGCTGTCGTCGCCGCCACTAGCAGCTGGCTTTTCATTTGCGGCTTTGGAACCCGTGGCAGCATGATACTGGTCCGTAACAGCCTGATCGATCAACTAATCAAGGGCACACATGTCCTATTAGTTGCCGGACAGAGCTGAGTTAAGAAGCATGCGTAAGAAGAGACTTACATTTCTGAATCGCAAGACGCGAATCATACCGGGGCTGGCCGGCTCCACGCGCTTGGCCCATCTTGCAGGCGCTCGCATCACGCCAAAGAACCAGTGTCCAATATGGCGACTAATCATGTTCATGCGCCCCAGGGTCCTCGCGATCATGAACATGTCATGCTCGAAATCGTCAACGTCGACGAACCCGAAGTCGTAGCCGAGGTTCGTGGTGCACGTTATATCGATTGCCAGGCATCGGAAAGCATGCCCCACTAAATCGGCAGTCGAACCACCACACGTCAGCTGTGTTTACGAAGGGATCCTCAGATCGAGGTCTCGTGATGAGTGAAGAGACTCAATTACGTGTCAAGACGTTTCCGCTACCCTTGACGGCGCGGAATCTCGCGAGGAGTCTTTGCACCAATGCCTCGTATAGACCTTCACGGGACATGACTAGAGGGGTGGTGAAGACGGGCGCGATGGCCTCGCGGCGCATTCTATGCAATTCATGAGGGCTATAAGACAATCCAAGCGCGGTGGTTAGCAACGACTTGAACTGATAATGAGACCTTGTCAGTCGGTCTCACCCGGCTTGCAGGACGCTGTTGGGGGGGCCATTGGACCGGTAATACCACCACGGCCTAGATGTCTTTCTGGAGATCTTGAAGACCTCGGTGAACTCGGGATCCCGAATGTGCACTTCCCACGGATTGATGCGCACGACGGGGCCTGTTGAAAGGGACGGTCAGCAGCTTCCGAGTTTCAAACAGCAGAGTCCATCACTGACCCAGAGTGTCATGCATTCGGTTGATCTCAGCCCAGTATCGCCCACCGCCATCTTTGAAAAAGTCATAGTAGAATTCATAGGCAAAAGAGAGCGCAGCCAGCTTTGGCCCTGGGATCCGCGCAAGAGGACTGAGGAATAGCCGGTAGACGGCGAGGAATCCAACATAGCCTGTGGCCAGCAGCAGACACGCAAGAAACCATGCCATTGTGCTCACTGCAATGGAAGAAAAATGATGTTTGCGAAAGAGGAATGCGAGAACAGGTCTCGTTGGACCCCCCGAATACTGCTGGGAGAGGCACAGTAGAAGACCGGTATAGCATTGCCACCTCGTTCTCGGAAATTCCGCCCTCGTTCTGAGTCAAGTCGTTCAATGTTGAGCCGTTCTTGGAATCGAAGCGGTGAAATTCGGCAGGCGACTCCCACCGGCGGTACGGATGACGTCTGCTGTAACATTCGTTCGCTGGCTGCAGTAGATTACACGCGAATTGTCTTCAAAGATTATAGCTTAGGCCTTGCTGCTGCCGGTTCGGGACCCTCCAGACAACAGCTGACGGTCTGCGGTGCCGATGCTAAGCCAAAGTTTAACTCGCGCTTTTTTAATCGCTCATTCTTACAAATTTAACACTTGGTACATATTAAGGATACTGACAAGGATTGATGAGCGGTTTAGCATCGGTTGTCTTCCGACATAAAAAAATGTGCATTGCAACTAGGTGAAAAAGCTAGAGCTTGTTTGTTCCCCAGCCAACACGCGCAGCTGCTGTGGAGCTCGATGCTATAAGTAGTCATCTAGCATATCCTTTTACTAATGATTGGCCTCTCTACTTTGCACGTGCGTATAGGATTATGGAAAGGCGCAGCTTTCAGCTTCCAAAGTAAGTTTCAGGTAACATTCTTATTAGTTCATTTTATAGAAAAAGACTTTCCTAGCGGAAGTGCACCTCCGCAGGCATTTCAAAGGTAAACGCACCGTGGGATCCACTATTATCAACAAGGAGCGCTATTTAGCACCCCCCGGTCTGCTATTTAGCACCCTTCTAACCACAGTTAGTAAAGCATAGCTCTTAATATAACTTTAGTTATAGGCTATACTAAACGTAGTATTATACTAAATATACTAGCTATAACATAAAATTATATATAGAACGTACTAAGTATATTAATTTGTTTTCTTTATAGTAGTATATTTACTCCTATTACTTATATATCTTGCATTATTTTGCTACTTAAAAACTATCTTTTTATACTCCCTATTAGTACTTATTATCGATCTCGAAGACCCTGTACTCGAAGGCCTCGTGGCCTAAATGATATGCGGTGCCCCACGGGTGACTTTACTAATATTATAACCGCAAACGGCGCTATATCGCAATAGGCGGGCGGCGCGCGGCGTAATATTGGGCTGTATATAGGTTAGAGGCGTTACGCGCGATACGAGGGCTTATTCGTATATAAATGTATATAATAGGAACGCAGGTTATATTATAACTAGGTATAAGGATAGCTTTGCTTATATAACTATAAATAATATGCTTATTTAACCCTAGTTTCTAACCCCTAACTATATATAGGATCCTTATTATCATATAATAGTATAACCTTATAACTTATATATCTTTATAAATCTAAATTATTTATTATAATAGTTATTAGAATAGCAAGTCCGCTAGTATATAATTATCTGATATAATATATACTATATAGACTTAATATATTTCTAAGAAGCTTATAGAGTTACTTATAGTTATAATAACTATATTGTAGGATATTAGAGTAATAAGGCTTTAAAACAAAGCTATTATAGATCTTTAGTAAAAGATTATAAAGTTATAGTTAGCTTAATAGAAGAAGCTTAAAGAGAATAAGACTCTCTAGGTATAATTATAAGAAGCGCATAGGATAACCCTAGGGCTACTTAAGGTTAGTAATAGTAATAGAGATATTTTATCTCTAATAATATTACTATTAATAAGTAACCTAGTAAGCCTAGCTTATTCGCACTTTAGAGCGTAGGAGGTTAGCTTAGATACTATAACAATAGATATCCTACTAGTTATTAGGGAGCTTAGTACTATACCTAAGCTAGGTATAGACTACTTTAAGGACTTTGAATAAAGTTCCTAAAGGATTACTACTTAAAGGGATTTATAAATTAAATTATATAATTAATATAAGTGTAAATAGTACTTATAGGTTACTCTTAGGGATAACTCAACCTATATAGAGGATCTCTATATAGTAGCTAAGATATATAATAACCTTACGGAAGGACTATTTTTACTTATAGTGTATAATTAGAGTAGCACTAAGATATAAGAGACTCTTTTATAGATATATACTAGTGCTAGTATTATGTTATAAGGCTAATTATAGAAATAGATATATATACTAAAGCTTATAAAGGGCGATCTAATAATATATATATTAAAGTTTAATAAATTATAATATAGATATTAATAAGTAGGTAGTACTATGTCCCCTAAAGATACTATTTAAGCGTTTATTCGAGGAGTAGAGGACTAGTACTATAATTAGGCTGCGTGCTAATAATTAAAGTACTATAAAAATACTATTAAGTTAGTTAAGGTACTTATAGTAGATCTATAAGATAAGGCTTATATAACTAGTAAGATGAAAGCTATACTTATAACCTAAGTAATAAATAAGATATCTAAGGAAGATAAGAAGATAGAGCCTAGGAAGGACTAGCAAAGCTATAGTTATTTTAGTTATAAGTATATTAATACTATATAGCGTTATTATCCTAACTATAATTCTAAGGATAAGGAATTATTAACTTTATTAAATAGTAATAAGATAATAAACACGCCTAAGAAGGAGTCTATAAAAGAAAGCTAGAAAGTAATAGAATAAGTTTACTACGCCTTTATAGACTTAAATAACTTCTAAGTAGCTTAGAATAACCTTATAGGATACCTAGTATAAGTAGATACGCTTATAGAGACTAGACGAGAAGAGACTATTCTAAGAATAGTTAAGTATAGAAATAGCGCTTCGCTATAGGATATAAGTACAAATATATATATAATTAATAACTTATTATAGTATAATAGTAATAAGTATATGCTATTAATAACTCTATATATAATTCGCATAGGAGGAGGTAATATCTACCCTAAGTATATAGGTATAGTTACCTTACGCCTTAATAATAGGGAATTAATATAGCCATAAGACGTTCTATATATACTAACCTTTCTAATTAATATATTTAATAGTAAATAACTATACCTTAGTAGAGGTTATTTCAATAAGAACTAATTAATAGATACTAATAAGTAAGCGTTTATAACGCTTAATATTTAGTAGCGAGGTTTTAACCTTAATATTACCTATAAATAAGATTCGAGCATATAGGTTATATATATTATATAGTAGAGAACTAAATCTAAGCTCTAGTATTATAAGCTAGGGTATTTAGGCTTTAGAGAGATAAAGTAAACTATTAAGATAATAAAGAGATATACAACTACTCCTAAATTAGTAGTCCTATAGCTATATAAAACGTGTAATCTCTTAAACAGTTTATAATACTTATTATATATACCTAGGTAATATATAAGGAGGTAGGAAATATTCTTTATATAGATATTAGAGAGGTAAAGCTAGTAAAATACTTTAAATACTTTCTACTAGTTATAAATAATAAGACGCGCTTCTAAGTAATTATCTTTATAAATATAAAGGATAAGCTAGCATGCTAATTACAAATATACCTCTCAGGATAGAAGTACGCTTTTAATATAATAATAAAGGTTATCTATATAAATAACGCAGGGGAGTTTATAATAACTTACCTTAAAGCTATATTAAGAAATAATAAGATAAAAGTAAAATCTTTACTTCTATATATAAATAAATAGAATAATATTATAGAGTATATAATCTAAATTTTATTAAATAAGGCACGCGCTTTAAGTATTAATCTCGAGGTCCTAGTAGAACTATAGCTATTTCTACTGATAGTAGCGGTTTATATTATCAATCGCTCTTTTATTATAGTAAGATTAGGTAAGATGCCTATTTAGGCGCTTTAAAATAAAATATTAGCCCTAGGAGAGAACTATATTCCTAATATAAGTTAGCTAAGGGTTATTAGAAGTATATATTTTACTTATATTAATCCTAAGGTATAAGTAAAAAGCAAGAAGATTACTATATAAGCTAAGAAGGGTATCCTTATTAGTTATTATAGAGACTCAGTATATAGGATATAAGTACTAGAGCGGGATAAGATTATTATCCGCTCTAATATTATCTTTTATAAACTTATAATAAAGCTAGTAAAACGCTAATATATATTACTACTAGGTTAGGGCCTATAGTTATAACGCTATACTTATAATATTGCAGAGTAGATATTATAAGTATATCTATAAATTAGAGAGACTAACTCTCTAGAGAAAAACTATATAGTATTTACTCATACTATAGCTTTTATATAAAACCCCCTTAGAGGTAAATTAGAGCTATCTCTATAGCCTTACCTAGACCTAATAACTCTTATAGAAGTATAGAATAGACCTATAAATAATGAGAAGTTATAAATAGAAGTAGTATTTAATAAGATATATACCTTATTTAAGAAGGGAGTTTTATAATTTATTAATAAGGAGGAGGTATTAAAAGGCCTCTGCTTATTAGCTAAATAGGTATAAAAATATAAGAAGGCTTATAGTATACTTATAAAGTATAAGGCGCGGATCGTAGTAAGAGGCTTTCTATAGGTCTCTAGGTATAACTTTACCGAGATATATACCTTAATATTATAAATAGTATTATAGCGGATCCTACTAGTATATATATATATATATATATATATAAAGGGGCATCCTATATAATAATAAGACTTCGTTAGTATATACTTAAATAGAGAGCTAGAGGAGATAGTATATATAATACCTTTCCTATTAATTAAGGAGTTCTTTATAAACCCACGATATGCCTAGCTAGTAGCTTTATATAGATATAAGGGGGATTAGGAATAGGTTATTAGACTTCGTAAAGCTCTATATAGGTTATAGTAAAGCGGGAGGTAGTAGTAGAAGAAGCTATAAGAGATGCTCTAATAAGCAGGGTTTATACTACTACGTTTAAATAATATAACTTATTATAATAAAACTCTTAATATTACAATAATAACGCATATTAATAATATTCTAATATATAAACTAGAAGCAGCTCTTAGTGCTATTTATAAGTATATAAGTAATAAGATCGAGGTTAATAACCTTGTGGTACTTAATAACTTCCTTAGTATATAACTTATTTTTAATAAGGAATATTAGAAAACTATTATTAGTTAAGAGATATATTTAAAGGATATAATAAGGGAGTTTAGAGTGAAGGTTAGGTCTATAAATACGCTTATTAATATAGGGGCGCTTAACTTTATAATCCCTAGTATAGATATACTAGACTTAGAAATCTAAATATAGTACTAAGGAGTGCTTAGTAAAATTAGCTTTAGAGCGCTTATAATATAACTAGATCTCTCTTTTAGTATATTGCTATAGGTATAATTCTCCTATTACTTAAATAAATAGAGCGCTTAATATAATATATTAGGATAAACCCCTCTTTAGTAATAGGTTATAATAATAAATATAGGGATAGAGACCTAAATAAATATGGTCTCTATAGCTATATTAGTAGTAATTATACTAGCTATAAGGAGATATCGCGTTTAATAATAAGTTAGGTATTCTTTATAATTAATAGGCTAATCTTATAGAGATCCTAATAATAAGTAATAGTCTCTAAGTAATTCATAGAGGCTAAGTACTATATAGTATTATCTACTTCTTTAGAAGCGCTTTAGATATATAGCTTCCTAAGTAAACTTAGTATAGAGCTTAGAGGGCCTCTTTATATATAAGTAGATAATATAGGAGTAATTATACTTATAAAAGGGGAGTTTATAAATAACTATATAAAATATATATAGGTTTATAACTACTTTATATAAGAGGTTACTAAGTAAAGCGAGGTTTATTTTAAATATATATTATTAATAGATAATATAGCTAACCTACTTATAAAGCTACTTAGGAGAAAAATCTTTAAATAACTCTATAAGAAGAGTGGTATAAAGCTATTTAAGGTTAGCGCTACTATAGAGAAGTATACTAAAGCTTTGTAAAACTAGGCTCTTAGTAAGGAGGAGTATTATAAGTATAAATAGCGCTATATTATAATAAGTAAGTAGCGCGTAGTATAATATTAAGCTATATATAGGTTAGAGGTACTATATGCGATATAAGGGCTTATTTATATATAAAGGTATATAATAGGAACGCGGGTTATACTATAACTAGGTATAAGGATAGCTTCGCTTATATAACTATAAATAATACGCTCGTTTAACCCCGGTTTGTAACCCCTAACTACGCATAGGATCCTTATTATTATAACTAACTACGGTTAGAAGGGTACCGAATAGCAGACCGGGGGGCGCCGAATAGCGCGCCTCGTTATTAACCTATGCTATTTCCTATACCCCCGATAACAGTGGGGCCTCTGCCGCTCTAACCTTTGAGACGCCTGCGTAGGTGTAGTGGGCTTTTGTTCTAGTGGAAACGGGGACTTTGTCCTGTCTAACAGCCAATGGGATGCATCGGCTAGGATCTCCAATCCACCATAAGACGACGTCGTACGGAATATATCTCGGACGGAATTTGATACGAACGAGTCCCTTGCCTCCCCTCGTTTAAGGTATACAAAAGTGTGCCCCGAATACCGCTACTCTTCAGGGTCCTCATAGATAGCTTAGCGCCGCGGAGAACCCACTGCGGGCTGGACCGCCAACCCTTTGAATTCAGAAAACCTCCGTGTCAGCAATGTTTTTTTTTTTTTTTTTTTTTTTTTTTTTTTTTTTTTTTTTTTTTTTTTTTTTTTTGGCATACGGAGCATCTGTGCGAGTCAGATGCTGTCACGATTCTCTAGTATCCTCCATACATAGATTTCGACGCGGTTGAAAGTCTCTTTTTTTTCTTGCTTTTTTTTGTCGTGATTTGTCAATCTCCCAGTTCTAGGTAGTAGACAAGGGATAAGTAACATCCGCGCAAGGTACCTTCACCCTGTTTTTCTTCTTTAGTTATTCCCACTGAGTTCGAATTTCTTGGCGAATGGTTGACCTCCATGCTGGTTGCTTCGGCTCTGGCTTCTCAAGTTTTGAGGGGGGTTCGTGGAGTAATCGTACTCTCAGCCACGTTGAAATTAGCCAACTAATAATAAGAAAATTTGCCAAAATTCAAAGCTCGCCAACGTACCTACTCCTTTACATCAGAGAATCACAGATCTATGCCTTACTTGTTAGCACATCAAACACAGACTATGGACCCGCCCCTTACTGTGCTCGCCGTGAAGCACGGCACTGATAAGCACAGGGAGGGCAAGGTGTCGATAACCCGTCAGGGGACCACTATGGAGGTCGGCGGGCACCTCTACGCGCCGCATTACGACTTCCACTTTGGCCCCCTCCGGCATCGCGACATCAACGTGCTCGAGATCGGCGTCGGCGGGTTTGAGGATCCTTGTGCTGGGGGCGAGTCGCTACGAATGTGGAAGGAGTACTTCCCCAACGCGCAAATCGTCAGCCTCGACTATTACGACAAGACAGCACTGCAAGAGGACAGAATCCGCATATACCGCGGGAGCCAGGACGACCCGGCGCTTTTGCAGAGAATGCACGACGAGTGTGGCGGGTTCGACGTCATCGTCGACGACGGGAGCCATCGGTGCGATCACGTCATCGCCTCGTTCAAGATTCTCTTTCCACTGTTGAGGAGCGGTGGCATTTATGCCGTCGAAGACTTGGAGACATCGTACTGGAAAGTCACCGGCGGGTCGAGCACCGACTTCAACGCGACAACATCGTCTATGGGGTTCTTCAAGAGCCTCCTTGACGGGCTGAACCACCAGGAGTTTGAGATTCCCGGCTATCAGCCGACGTACTTTGACAAGCACATCGTGTCTATGACATTTTACCACAATCTTGTCATCATATACAAGGGCAATAACGACGAGGAAAGCAATGTCATGGTTAACAACCAGATGCCGGACGCGCTCGCGGCTTTGTGGCCAGAGTTTGACTGGATGAAGAAGACCTGAACGGAGCTCTAGATGAAATCCTTGTTCAATCCTCGTGGAATGGGGATATAGATAGTCTTACCACAGACTAGCAACGACATCCTGTATGTTTCTTTACTGTAAAAGACTGATTATCGTCCTTCTGACAAATTTTATTCCCATCATGTCATTCCGAATGACCAAGATTCCAACCTCCCAGCACTGTCGCTCGGTATTGAGTTTCCCATCTCCCGTCTCCGAGTCTTGCCCATTAAACTCGGCGAGCACAGGACCTGAGGTAGCAGGAACAATATCGGTGAATGGGACACGTCTGGCAATTCTAACGCTTCCGCAGCATAAGTACCTCTCTCGCCTCCCATCTCGTCGTCTTCAGCTTTTCATTCAAGCATGCCATCTTCCATCCCTGCCAGAGATTATCAGAAACCCAGTGATTCACACTCCGATCAAACACATGCATTAGTCAGTCATCATGACCCCCCCCCCATCTGTTCCTACCAAACAAAAAGCGCTCAAAGTGGTTGGGCCCGGACACCTCGCGCTGTCCGAGGAGGCTACGGTACCCTCACCAGGCCGCCTCGAGCTACTCGTACGCGTGGTGTGCGTCTCGATCAACCAGGTCGACTGCAAGTCCGCTGACTTGTCCCCCACGCCTGGAGCAACCAGTGGCACTGACTTTTCAGGCGTCGTCGTCGGCCTAGGCTGCCATGTCAACGCCGACGCGTGGCACGTCGACGACCCTGTCATGGCCGGCATTTTTGGCAATAACCCCCTCCGGCTGGACAACGGCGCGTTCGCAGAGTACGCCGTTGTTCCCGCGAGCCTGGCCTGGCGCATTCCGGCGGGGATGGACTTTACCACCGCCGCCTCGCTTCCTGCCGCCCTGGCCACGGTTGGGCTGTCCCTTTTTCAATACATGCGCATCGCGATGCCGGACCCCACAGCAGGTTCTCTACAGCCCCCGACCGACAAGGGAACGGTAGCGAGAACGAAATCCCACGTACTCGTCTACGGAGGAGGCACTGCGACGGGGGCCATGGCGATTCAGGTCCTCAAGTTGCTGGGCCTCGCGCCCATCACGACCTGCTCCGCTGCCTCAGCAGCGCGTTCCATGAAGCTCGGCGCCGTCACCACATTCGACTATCGCTCACCTAGCTGTGGAGCTGACCTGCTGAGCTACACAGCGGGCGGACTGACTCTCGCGCTGGACTGCATCTCGGACTCAGACTCGATGGCGACTTGCTACAAGGCCCTGGGTCCGACGGGCGGCCGGTATGTGGCCCTGGATCCCTTTCCTCTGCGCGGCCACACCCGCCGCAGCGTCGAGCCGGACTGGGTCTGCTGCTATACCCAGTTCGGCCACGACGTGGCCTGGGCACCGCCATTCGACCTGGACGCCCGCGACGACGACCGGATCTGCGCCGAGGCCTGGTACGTGCTTGCACAGAGGCTTCTTGACGAGGGTCTGCTTCAGCCGCAGCCGTTGGAGGTCCGCCGCGGGGGCTTGGCGGCCGTTGTCGAGGGCATGCAGGAGGTGAGAAGGGGTTTGATCAAGGGGAGGAAGCTGGTGTATCCCTTTGCCGACCTTCAGGTTTAGACGCGTTGGGGTTAGAAATCCCTCCTGTCTATGTCTTTAAGACTACTACAAAGTCAAGCCTTCAGAGCTCCAAAGAGCGGTTTATACCTCAACTTACCCCTCTGCAAAACCTCATCTTACCCGCCCCAAAGCGCTAAACGGCTTTAAGTATAGCTACTAAGAGGCTAAGCTATCTTAGGGGGAGTAAGCTAACCTCCTAGGCTTAGCTATAAAGTATATAGAAATAGAGTAAAGAAAGTATTATATAAATTATAAAAGAAAAATTAAAAACTCTCTATATAGGGGGATATTAGAATATCATTTAATTATATTCTAAATACTTTTTCTAATCTATTTTTATTATATATCCTACTATATATAATACTTTTATCTAACCTAATTAGTCTCTATATAACAATAGCTATATTCTTAAGTAGAAGATTATAGGTTATTATAATTCGAAATAATATTAAGATAAATAAGAGTTATAATTAAATTATAGTTATAAATACTAAGAAATAAGATATTTTTTAGTTTAAGAAGCCTTAATGTTAGGACTTAAAGGAGTTATCTTATAAAGAAAAAGCTCTTAATTCTATACTACATATACTTATAAATAAAGTAAATAATATAATTATAAGGTATTTAATAATTAGAAAAAGAATTAAGCTAAAAGTATAAGATCTATTAAATAACGCTTAGTAATTTTATACTTATTATATCTAAGTAAACTTGAGACATATTTTAGCTATAATTAAGATGTAATTATGAAATACCCTTAATATACTAAATTAATAATATAAAGACCTACTAAATTCTCTTCTTTGGAGAATACATTACATTCATTTAAAGTAGAAGAAGTAATATTTTATTAGTTATGTCTTAACTTTCTATTTATTTCTCTAGGTAATAGTATTTATATTATTAACTTAAGAGTTAAGAAAAGATTTAGCGTAAAGGAAGGGTGTTCTAAATACTATATATTAAGTTCTATTATAATTCTATTATAATACTAATATAATATAACTTAAGTATAAGACTTATATACTAGCGCTCTAAGCTAAATAAAAGAAATCTTCTTATTATTCTTTTAAATCTATTATATGAGGTAGGCTATAAGTTATACTAAAGTTAAAATCTACTTAAACTTAGCTCTAGAACTCTAGGAGATTAAGGTTATTAATCTCTCTAATATATTACATATTATTATAACTTATTCTAAAAGAGCTAAAAGTTTATTATATAATATAAAGTCCTTTTTAGTTGCTTAATAATTAGTAATCTAGTAGTTATAAGTAATTTAATACTAATTAAGTACTACTAAGTTATATTAAGGTAGTATTTAGTCTACTTATTACTTAAAAGAGTATACCTTTTAGGCATATTAAGAATTATACTTGGAATATATTAGGATTATAATCCAATAGTAAAAGGATACTAGAGGGTTTAGTCTTTATAATCTAGTATAATTACTAAGTATCTTTATATCAATTTAGCTAGAAGTACCTTTTTAAGAGGGTTAAAATACTATTTAACTCTTATAGAATTTTACTATTTTTATAATAGTAAGTTAAATACACTTACTCTAGAAGCCTAGCTCCTACTCTAGCTATTTTAAATATAGGGAGCTATTAATATATAGGTATTATAAAGCGAGTAAGATACCCTAATTATTATAAGTAGAATATATTTCGAATATATCTTTAATATAACTTACGTATATTAATAAATTTCTACTTAAATAAGGCTTATTTATAGTAAAAAATATTATTAATTACTCTAAGCTGTTCTTATTAGTTTAAATTAATTATACTAACTAATATTAATCAGATACTATATATAGTATAGGTTTTAATTATCATATATTTATACTTACTACTAGGTTTAAGTAAGATTCTAGAAGGTTATTTAGGAGAATTAACAAAGATACTTACGGGGATTACGGGGATTATAGACTTAAAACTAATATATAATAAGGAAATTCTTGAATATGAAAAATACATTACTAATATATTTTAATATAGGCTTACGTATAATAAATCTAATTAATTAAAGCCTCTTTGGAAAGTATAATATTATTACTTTTAGTAATATATATTCTAGCTTAATATAAGTTAATAAGGTTACAAAGCTTCTTATAAAGTCTTAAGCTCTAACTCATTCTCTAAGTAACTATATTATAATACTTTAATAGCTTTTCTTACTGAAAAAGAATAGAGAACCCTAGGTATATATACTTTATTATATTTAGAGTATATTAAGAATAATATTAATATATTTAAGATATCCTATTTAATAATATAAACCGTTTTACTTATTACTTCTACTACCCTAACCGTAACCCTAAGGAGTTATATAACTACTTGCTAGGTCCTAGTTATTCTAGCCTAAGCTATAGATCTAAAGTTAGATCTAGCTTACTAGGTACATAGGAGTCCTACCTATTAAGTAAGTAAGTAATATTCCTATACTAGTAGTTACGTAATAAGTATATCTAATTATATAAATTAAATAGTAAGTAAAAAGCTATAATTAGCTTCTATATAAAGCGAAAAGTATCTAGTTTTAACTATAATTCTATCTTTCTATAGATACCTACTATTACGCTATTCCTTCTATTATTTATATGACTTATTCTCCTATTTAAATTATTAATTTATTTCTATTAACTAAGTAGTATAATATTCTATCAGGTAATATCTTTATTAATATATTAATAGAGTTATCTTTACTATTAACCTATTAAGCCTTAGATAGCGTATAGTACTTATATAACTAATAGAGGGCTATAATATTAATTATAAGCCTCTTTTCCTTTATAGTATTAAGTTTAACTAGATACTTATATCATAAGTATAAGTTACTATATACTACTATAGGGATAGAGTTAGTAATATCTAGCTTAATAGTAACTTATTAAAAGGTTAAAGCGAGAGTAAAAGCAAGCTTAGTACTAATAACTATAGTATAGATCTTTAAGGCTAATATACTATAAGTAACTTATTTATACTTAGTAGAGCTATAAAGATAATATTAATATTAGTTATAAAGATTATATTATTCGTCGTTTTATTGATAAGTATAATAATAATATTACTATTAGTTATAAAGATTATATTATTCGTCATTTTATTGATAAGTATAATAATATAACCTAACTATAATATAAGGTCTTAATTATTAATAAATAAGCTCTTTATAAATATAAATAGTTTAATAGTTTCATAGTAAGTAGTAACAATATAATAAATAGTAGACCTTAGTTAAGGTTATCCGTGAGCTATTATAAGTACTTATTAAGAGTATTTATATTCTTATTAGTTACGTCCTAGCGTTAAGTAGTAGTTAATAGGTTAAAATAAGCTTTTAGTTAGTAAATTAAAGCTACATAAGCCCCTCTAGTATACTACCTAATATATTATCATCTTTCTTAGTATCTTCTTTATTGGCTTAATCTTAGTATATTAGCCCTTTTAGTATAATATAATTATACTATTACTAGTAAGAGAGACTATTCTATTATTAAAGGTAATAGGGGTCTAGGTTATAAGTTTCTCCTTATGAAGGAGCGGGCCCTACCTGTGGGCGTAGTGCTGCAGCTAATAGCATCTCAGCCTTTAGCGCATGCGGGCGCGCGCGCACGTAGAGGCGCTACTAATTGAGCTAAAAGGTATGTAATGATAAGCTAACTACTTGCTGCTTAGCTATACCTAAGTGCTTAGGATAGCGCGCTCCCTAATGCGCGTACCTAAACCGGGTATAGCCTATAACACTATCCCGCCTCTTCGCTGCTGGCTGCGCGCACCTGCCTGTTGTGGCCTTATGGTGGCGGACTTAATCTGCGACTTATACTTAGCTATATACCCTAAAGCCTCCTGCTTTATAAGCTAGGGAATAGAACCCGCGCGCTACCTCACTACGCGTGCCTAGGTTCGAACCCTAGACCTTTGGGTTAGCTTGTTATATGTGAAGGAGCGGGCCCTACCTATAGGCGTAGTGCTATAGCTAATAGTATCTCAGCCTTTAGCGTATACAAGCGCGCGCGCGCACGCAGAGGCGCTACTAATTGAGCTAAAAGGTATATAATAATAAGCTGACTACTTGTTGCTTGGCTGTACTTAAGTGCTTGGGATAGCGCGCGCCCTAATGCTCGCACCTGAACTGGGCATAGCCTGTAATACTCCTTAGGTTTAGCTATAAACTTAGCCTTTTAGCGCTCCTCTTCTTTAATAATAGAAAAGGTATTATTAGAGAGACTAATTCTATTATTTATCGATATATTAATAATAATAAAGTAAGGGCTTAAGTTCTTAGTAATAAGTAAGTAGGAATTAAAAGTAGAACTACTTATTTATAACTTATTATAGTGTTAGGCGCTATATATAGCCTACTAATAGGTACTAGCTTAGGTAATACTATAGAGGGGTTTAATAACTTTTATAATAGTTTTAGGGGGGTAGAGACTATAGATCTAGTTAGAGAGATAGATATAAATATTATATACTAGTATAATTTAGGATTATATATAGGCTTAAGTAATATCCCCAATCTGAATAGTATAATTAGGACTAGATAATAGGGTTATTACTAGAAGGAGGAGAACGCTATAACGCTAGATTATAAATAACTATAGTAAAATAACCTACTTATTAGTATTATTAATACTATAGATAAATAGGTAGGACTTCTTAATTAGAGTAGTCGTCTTATTCTTAATCTTATTAACTATATAGAATTAAAATAAAAGTAGCTATATTACTTAGTTAGATTATAGATCTCGAATTTAATTACCTTATATTTAAGGAGTTATTAATCTCTTTCCTATAAGACTTCTGAAAAGAGAGATTATTAATAATAAGCTTACTAGACGTATATAGAGCTAGGAAAGGTTCCTACTTAGCTTTCTTCTTTATTGGAATAAATATTACTAAGTAGTTAACTTCTAGTTTAAATATATTAAATAATTAAAAATAAGGCTCTTCTAGAGTTATCCTTTATATTAAGGTAGAGGAGGGAGAGGAAGTAGCTTAATATCCTTAGGGGTATTAAGGGCTTATAAGCTAGTATTTCTAGCTAGATTAAGGTCTCTAGGGGTATTAGGATTACTATAGAAGGGTCTTATAGTAATAGAGAGGAAATCCTGGGGGCTATAAGGTAGCTAAATAGGAACTGTTTCGCTTAAGATAATAACTAATTAATAAAGATCTTCCTATTTATCCTTCTCTTAATATACTCTAACTTATAATCATAATAGGAGGTAAATAATATTATTATTACTAAGGCTATTATATATAATAAGAGCATTTATAACTTTATACTTAGAGTATATTTCTTATGAATCCTCTATTATATTACTAATTACTTTAGCTCTAATAGTAATATTAAGGGAGGGAGTAGGGTTATTATTAATCTATAAGTATATACTAAATATTAATAGAGTGAATATAAGGCTATTTAGGCTAATAGTATTATTAATAGACTTGATTACTATTCATAGGGCGAGAGGGGGCTTAGTATAGGGGACTTCCTACTAAATAATAATATAGACATAATATAGGGAACTATAATACCTCTTTATTTTATTAATATAGTAATAGGCTTTAATAGAAATAATTCTAATTATTACTACTATAAATTTAGTATTACTTTTAAATACTTCTATTATAAAATTCAATTCAAGATCTATAATAATATAATTAAGTAGTCTCTAGTAGATATAAATCTAATAGACATAGAAGGTTTCTTAAGTAGCTTTTATAGAGAGATTAAATAAGAAGTAAGTAGTATTAAGCTAATAGTAGTATTAATAATATAGGGTTACTTTACTTTTAAAGTAAATAATATTATAGAAAACCTTATAGTTAAAGGAATAATTATCCGAAAGGGAGAATTTAAACCTCTAAGAGGCTCCTATATTCAATTAGTAATATTAATAGACTTTAGTTAAATACTTAATTCTTATGATTTATATAGAGTAACTAGTGTCCTAGAGGAGAGTAGCTAAATTAATAATAGAGGGGTAATAGAATTATTAATAGAGGCACTATAGCTTAATATCTATTAAATAGCTAGTTTAAATAAGTCTCTCCTTTTTTCTTAAGAAGAAGCTAGGTATAACCCTACTTATATATAAATAAGGTAGTAGAATTACCTTAAAATAAGTAGTTATAGAGGTTATTAAAGTAAATACCTATTCAATCTATATTGCTTAAGTAGAGGAGAAAAGGGTATTAAAGGGTACTATATAAACGATGATTCTACTAAAATAAGCTTAAATATTATAGTATTAAATAAATCCTTGTAGAGATTATCTCTAATGTATACTCTCGCATAGCTAGTATTTACCCTATTAATTACTACTTATAAGTAAATCTATTATAGGGTAATAACTTATTATGAGCTAGTAGTAAAGACACAAGTAATACCTAGATCTAATATAATACCCTAGAAGACTTCCTTAGAGGACCTACTATTAAGTATAGATAATTAGAATAGAGTAGAGGCTCTAAGTAAGAGAAGTTAAGTTAATAGGAGAGCAAGCTTAAGGTTAGTAGCTAGATTAATACCTATAAGTATATAGAATATAGCTTAGTTTAATAGAGATATAATCAACTTATTACTATTAAGTATAAGTATAGTATTAAGAATAAATATAGTAAACCTATAGAAAGAGGAGAGCTAAAATTAATTCTATTAGTAATCTAAAGATACTACTTAACCTCACTATTAGTATTAATATTATTATTTAGGGTTTCTTAATCCTTATTATTACCTTTAAAGTTAATAAAGTTAATAAGGAAGGTGTTAAACTATTTTTTAGTTATATGTTAAGATTATTGAGATTTAAACTTATAAGAATAGGTATCCAGGTAGCAAAGGGTACTAAAAAACAGCCTAAATAATAGATACTAATAGGCTAGTTTTAGTTATAATAAAAGCTAATAAACTTAAGCATAAGGAGGCATGGATTTATTAACGGATTTGTATTGGAATGAATGTTAAAAGATATATTTTATGGATATATAAGTATATATATTATAGCTATTTATTGAAGTTTATTTAGAGTTTATAAGGTTATAATAGAAACGCTTAAGATATACCTACGGTATTCTTATACCCCCCCGTAAGGTATATATCTATATATATATAGCTCATGATTTAATTCTATTATTTATATTCTTTATGTAATATATACTCTAATATAAAGACTCTTAAAACTATATAGGAAAAATAAGAGGAAAATCTTAGAGTATTTATAATAGATACTAGTAGAAAAACCTAAAAGCCTAACTCTCATAGGTATAAAAGGAAAACTAGACCTTTTACATAGTTATTGCAGTCTAATAATTTAGATCTATAATACAGGTATTATCTAAATTGTTATTTATATTATTTATAGTATTATTACCTATTATCTTTAATAGGTTATGAAATTCTATCTTGCCTAACGGCTTAGTTAAAATATCCATAATATTATTACTAGAATATATATAAAAGAGGAATATTTCTCTATTTTTAATTTAGAAGAAGAATAGGATATAATATTATATAAACCCTAAGTAAATATATATACTAACGTTAACTTTCGATTATTAAGATCTCTTACCCAGTAAGAGTCTATAAATCCAATTATATTATTATTATTAGGTATATCTTCATTATAGCTATATATTAAACTATAATTAGGAAATTTATTTATATATCCCTGTATTCTATTAAGAGCCTAAAAATGCTCTTTAGATAGGTTACTACTATAACGTGTATAAGTTATAACCGCTAAGGTAATATCAAGCCTTATTTTTAAAGCCAAATATAAAAGGGCTCCGATTTCTTATTAATAATATAATATTTCCTCTTTTATTATATAATTATTATTTTCATATAACTTTAGATTATTGTCTATAGGTATATAAGCCGTATATACTTTAGTTTTATTATACTTATTAACTATTTTCTCAACATATTTTATTTGTTTTATATTTAGTTATTATTTCTACGGTCTATTATTATTTCATTTCCTAGAAAGTTACTAGGCTCCCCTAAGCATTAAGGTTTTAGCTACTTCTATAGGTTATTATATATATAGTTATAAGTATTATTATTGTCAATAGCTCAAAGCATATCATTACCATAACAAGCTAAAATAGCTTTATAGTTACTTTTATTTAATGTAAATAGTCCCTTATCGTAAGGAGATACTTTAAAGTAATACTAAAGTAGTACTAACTGTAAGTGTTTATACTAGAGGCGTGGGCTTTATTTTAAGCTATATAAGGCTTTATTTAACCTATATATTACGTTATTATCCGTTATATTATTATTATAGTTATATATTAATCTATTAGTATCGTTATTATATAAGAAACCAATGGGTATCTTAATATATAGATCTTTATTAAGATTTATATAAGTAAAAGCAGTAGGAACACCAAACTGCTTCAATACAAAATTATGTTTTATAGTAAACATTAATATAAATCTATAGCTTTCAGGCCCATAAGTAGTGCTAAAAGTCCTAAGGTAATCTATACTAACATGTTAGTTAAAGCCTTATATAACCCAACGGGCTTTATATTATTATTATTATTATTATTATTACTATTCTTATTATTATTATTATTATTATTAATATTATTATTATTATTACTATTCTTACTATTATTATTATTATTATTATTATTATTATTATTATTATTATTATTATTATTATTATTATTATTATTATTATTATTATTATTATTATTATTATTA
>JAOQIF010000648.1:0-51168 GCA_026260285.1 Colletotrichum sansevieriae | reverse complement strand
CCCCCCCCCCCCCCCCCCCCCCCCCCCCCCCCCCCCCCCCCCCCCCCCCCCCCCCCCCCCCCCCCCCCCCCCCCCCCCCCCCCCCCCCCCCCCCCCGCCGGGGGGGGGGGGGGGGGAATAACAGCGTTCTCGAACTGCTCCAATACTTTCCCCGAGACCGCTGCCGCCAGTTGTTGTGTTGGGAAATGCCGATGTAACTTTTCGACCCACGAATCAAGTGAAAAACTAGGCTTGCCACTGATATTGAAGGAGTGGCTAAAAATAAGGAATATCATGGATACTGCCGCCCCATATCTGTGCTTCTTGTCGAGGACCTTCGACTGTGATGCCAATTTTGGAAAGTCGTGAAACATGTGCAGTGCGTCGAATGGAACGCTACTGTCAAAAGGAAAGCTGATTCTTGTTAAGACGAGATCCAGTCCGCACACCTATCAACCCAGACTCCAAGCGATAGAGGGTTCTGGGCGTCGAAAAGTCAGGTCGCAGCGTCACTCAACTCGACTGTCAGTCAGAGGCGTACGCACTCGAAAGCGAACTGTCTAGGTGGATTCGTCTCTGGCGGAACCAGTAAGGCATACGCCAATGTGCATTATAAACACTGTTAATGAATCTGGCCTCTGGTAATTGGGTCTGGTTTCCCACCGGGACCAGGCAAACCTCGTGTATCGGTGGGCAGGCTATAGCCGGAGAATCCTTGGGAGCCTTGGACTGGTGTCTGACTTGTGCTCACGGATCGAAATATACCACCTTGGTCGAAGCCGCCCCGCGGCATACCGTCGTACGTTGTGGTCACGTACTGGTTCTGAGCCATCGGCACAGTGGGGTTACTGAAATGTCCTTGATTTGGGGGTGGCTGCTGTGGCGTGAAGGAATAAACAGAGGGACCATTAGGAGCTGTCGATCCCCCTTGCCAAGGTTGAGCGTACATCCCAGCATTCGCCGCAGTTGGGTATTCTGTGGGAGAGGTATACATTGAAGAGCGACGATGTGGGTCATGACCAGTTGGCACCAATTCCTGAGGAAGCATGCCACCAGGCGGATGAATGCTGTTGCCTTCTACATAGTGGTGATCGGGATGCATGCTGGAGGGTAGCATCTGCGCTGAGTAATGCTGTCCTCTCAACGGCATTTCATTCAGATACGCGCCACTCGGTAGAGTCCCCGCTGAGCTGTGATCGCTGCTCGATGCATGCAAGAGATCATGGGGCGCTGCAGTTTTCGACGGTGAGGTGCTGGAGGTAATAGATGCACGATGGTCGTCTTCCTCTTTGACGAAACCGTTGTCTTCAGTGTCGGATGGGTATGCTTCGGGAAACTTGTCTTCCGACATGACGTGAACATATGCCTCGCCATCTGTGAAGGATTAGCAGCGGATCGCCTGGTGGAAAAAGATACTGACCGATCTCGCCCCTTTTGAACCTCTCCTCCTGCTTTGCAACCTTGAAGATCTCATCCAGGTAGGGCTTCTTCTTGGCGTTTGCCTTGTTTTCTTTGTCGGAAAAGAATGCAGACATGGCCTCTGTGGTGGCGTCTTCAAGCTTCTGCACATTTAGATTCATCTTGCGAATGGCCGTATGCTGATTATCTGGAGGCTCCACGATCATCCGAAGTATGTGACACAGCAAATAAACTCGCTCTGAGTGATATATTAGCACGCGAAATATGAGTGGTTTGCGCAAATGCGTACCTCGCTTGTAGAGATGATCGGGTTCCTTGTGCCGAACCTTCTCCTCCTTCGTTGGTCCCCATGGCTTAGGCCACCAGTCTGGTGCCTTCTCGTCTTGACCAGTGTATGGATGGTTCGTCTGTTTCTTTGGCTCGACGACTTTGACCCAGGCTTTGGCGATGAGCTTGCACGCCGTTTGCTGGCAGTTCTTGAACCGCTGCTCGTAAAAATCCCATACATCCTTGGCGTTCCCAATTCTCAGATTTCTCATCGGATTGGACACCGCAACAATCACATCGTCGTCGTCGTCGTCAAGCTGTCTTCGGAAATTTCCCATGCCTCCTCGATGCCTTTTCCTGGTCTTGTAGCTGGCCTCGTCGAAGGTGCCGCCCATTTGACGTCGGCGATCTTGTGTTCGATGCCCATAGCCGAATGTTTGATGATAGTCGCCATCAAAACTGAACTCGGAGTCGTCATGTAACGGGCTTGGAACTTCCAGGTATGTCAGTCGACACCTAATGTCACAGTGAAATACACGATACGTACCCGCATCCATACCCCTAACATTGACATGCCGTTGAAAGGTACTCATTTTGAAAAATCGACTGAAAGCGTTGGGTTGGTGTCGCCCTCCGCCCAAGGTATTGCTGAACATTTGTGTGCTCCCATCATCCAAAATAGCTGCAACGAAGTAGTGCTTTGCTGGTATGCCGCAGTGATCCCTCAATGCCTTACCAATGTCCTAGAGAGAGTGTGTCAGAGAATGCGCGAATGGTTGTTGGATAATTGTGCTTACGATTGGGGGCCTGCGAGCGTCAGGGGCGTCATGGTAGCGGCCGTCCTCAGGCGGCGGAGGATCTGCTGGATACCGCTCCTGATGCCATTGCCGCGGGAACGCGTCCCGGGGAAAGTCGCGAACCATTGTGATGGCACGAAGGGCTTCAGTAGCGGTTGCAGGAAGTTCGCATTCGGAAGCTGCGTCGAAAGAGTAGACACGCTGTCCGGGCGAGGCTTAAGGCTTTGAGAAGAAACCACGCAAGGGCGTGTAACCTTACCGACGAATTCGGAAGGTAAGAAGACGAATACGATGTGTGACTATGAGAATGTTAGATGAAATAGACGGGCATGTAACAGCAGCCAAATAACCTACATTGAGGCCGCGAAGCGCGAGACTGCGAAATGGAGGTTGTGGAACAAACGTGTATGGGCAGCTCAGAGCACTTGGGCCAGATAACAATGCCGCTGAACGGTGCTCGAGCCCAGCACACGAGAAGGGAATATTGCTCGGAGAATCTCAAAACTAATGCAGGATGTCGGCGGTTAAGACTTGAGAGTGGCGTGTCAGATTGTATGCGCGAGGGTAGATGCAGCAGACACTGCGACTCGTCCCGATGTTTGTAGAGTGGGCGGGCCGTTGTTTAGATATTGCAGAGTCGAGCTGTGAGATTCTAGGCTGGTTTGGGTCAGAAGAGGTCGGCCGTTGTGCATTGAGATGATCCGAGTGCCAGGGAATGCAACGGGATCCTGCTTGAGATCGTCACGGTTGGCGGGCAGACGTCTACCAAACGCAGAGCCAGTGATAGAGATAATCGTAGGTGCTGCGCCGTGGCTGATCAGACGAAATTTTTTACCCGAGCGAAGGTAGCGACAACAAAGAAGATGGTTTGTGACTTGTCAAGGACAGTGCAGGTGTTTCGAAAGGAAGTTGGCGGAGAGTGCAGGTTTGAGCGACACAAACGGATCTATCAGCTCGTGGAACTGAACGCCAGGAAGGACCTCAAAGTCCTCTTTGTTGACAAGAAGACTTGAGACATCGGGGGGAGAACCTCTTCACTGGTTCGCGGTCTGTCTTAGAGGGACTCTCCACGCAATGTCTCGGGGACAATATCGTGGACCAGGAGAGACGTGTTGATAAGTGAGAAAGGTTGGTCGGCGGGCAGCAACAGCACGCGTTTGCCTTCTCAACCAAAGCCGAGACGGAGAGAACGAATACGTTATTCGGGAGGGAAACAGAGGAAGACAAAAGAACCAATGACCGCACCATAGTCTGGAGGGTGAGGGCCCTAGATGAGGTCAAGGTTCCTGGGCTGAGGTGGAGCCAAGAAGAAGGATGGGACTGCGAGGCGGAGGCGATTTGAGCTTGTCGACGGGTCCAGGACCTTCGTTATGATCTGAGTTAGGGCTTCTTCGTGTATCTCGATTGTTGCTGCGGTATGTGACAGCAGACGGCTGGGGAGGACGGGCGAGAGCGCTTCCCGCAGGCGAGAAGTGGATAACGAGGCCGCAGATGACTTGAGGTCGAGGGGCAGCAAGACCGGTACCCGCAGGTGTAAAGACAGGGACAAGCAAAGCGGCAGGAAGTTGGAATCCCCAAGCACCCTAGTCAGGTTAATGTGATCTTTCTGCCTGCCTTAAGCTGATGCTGGATTCTGAGCCGAAAAATGGGTGCTGGTATGCCTCAGCAATACCATCTGCGGAAAGGTCGAACGAAGGCTCAATTCCGCCAGCTTAGAAGAAGAGTGAGTGAACGCAAGCCTGAAGGAGGACAAGAACTCTTCCGATGCGAGACTGACGGCAATGGAGAAAGGGAAGAATGGCCTCTCAGGTAAGCCCGTTATTGTCGAGGTACTTGTGCAGCACCACCAACAGGGGAAACGAGGACATTTGGACACCCTGGTCCGCCATCCTGATAAGGTGTGGCAGGTGCCAGCCAGGAAGAGAGGGTGTTCGATAGTCCCATACACCATCATCCAATGCCGCTGCTCAGCATCCCAATTTGTGACCTGCAGGTGTGGATGCCCACACCCCCATGCTGTCCTACGGTGTTGCGCTACTGCGGACAAGGTCAGTCATGTACAGTACTAAACAGTACTGTTCCTATTCTGCACATACCAACATGGACTGTACCCTGCTCAATACGGCCAGAGACAGTAGTACAACGGAGGGATTCTCTTCGTCCGTCTGGTAAAAATGCCACCAGATGCGCTGTCACTGGCCGTGATACTGTGAGTGCTGCTGCAGCGGGCGATCTTCTTGGCCCTGATCGCTCACTCCAGGTTCCCTCCAGGTTCCCAACCATCAATAGACCGCCTAGGGTCGCAAGTCCAAGGTTGTGATCGGTCTTAGGCCGGGGCATCTGGGAAACGAAGGTCGGCCTTTTCGGCCGCTTCTGACAACTTCATGGCTTTCAGATTCAGGGTCGCCGCAAACACTCCAGGAAGCCTGCGATTCGAACTTTGCACAGGAACTTGCCGACGATCAAGGCATCTCTGCGGCCTCCCTGTCAGTGTTTGATGGCCGGCGTGACCCATACAGTGTCCACATGAGCCGGGAACACGTTTACAGGGGGTTCGACAGGCGTCTTTGAGGGCTGTTTGAACCGCGAGCTGCTTTTTTCCTTGACTGCTGGATGAGCAATGTCGAGAAAAATGAGAAGGAAAAAAACATAATTTCTGTGAATGCATGAAGGTGTGGGAGAGGTCCCTTGTCGACAAGCAGGGGTATTAGTGAGACAACGATGGGCCGGGCTGAACGGCGCATCGGTCGGCAAGAGCCTCGACAACCATACGGGGCCGTAATTACATATATTGAGTGCACCGGAGACACTCTTGCATCATCCTCAAAGCTGTACGGTCTTCCCAGGGCTTTCTTTTCTTCCAGCGGCGGTGCACGGTGCGAGCGCTCTGCAATCCTCTCTGAGCTATCCCGAAGCCTCCCAGCATGTCCGTACCACAGGCATAATAGGGACCATGGCGTCTGCAAGGACCCCTATTGGGTTGCAATCGCTGGTGCGACGAAGGTGCCTTCCGCCAGGCTTTTTGATTTGCATGTGGTCGGCAGTGATGGAAATCGGCGCTGGGTGAACGAATGCGAGCCGTCGTTTTCTTCTTGTCTGACCAAACATACGCTCTGTAGCACGTCCATGCTAGGAATGCTCGACGGAGGTTGTGATAGGCGCATGTCTGCTTAAATAGCCAACTCCCAAGTTAACCGTAGGAGGCCAATGGGTGCTTGATGTAATAGATTGGAGTCGTTTCGTTAAACACCAGACAACCCGGTGGCAGAATAGATAGAAATAATACTAGCTGGCCGGTGGCCGCCGCGCAGCCGTCAGATGGACCCATGACTCAGACTTGAATCTGTTCGTCTATTGCGGAGTCCGTAGTGTCGAGGAAGCAGCCGGTTTGCCTGCCACCGATAACCCGTTTTGCATGATTAACTGCTCCCGTCTGCGGCTTAGCAACGCCGTTGATTGAAAGACCTCGGGCAGACTCGCCGGTGACGGATAGGGTTCATGTTTGCCAGAGTCAAACGGAGGCGGATACCGCAACCATCGGTACGGTTTTCGTGTTGGCAGCTTTTCCAGTGCCGTCTCCGTTGTTTAGCGGACATGCTCAGCCTCCCTTGTTTTGGGAGGGAGTCGGGCGGGGTGGCAGGGAGGGGCCTGTCTGAGTCCGCGGGCGTCGGGCGCGAGTTACTTTGACAGTTTAGGACCAGCAGCGGGAAGCGGTACGGCACGGAAGTTAGTGACTGGCAAGCAAACAAATTTTAATGGGGCCCCAGCGACCCATCGGTAGGTGCAAGCACAAGAAGCCCTCAACTCGCCCTTGGAGCGGTGTTGTGGTAGAAGATATTCCTGTCCTACCCGGTACATAATCTTGATGCCGGTCCTGACAACGCCGGCGATATATATGACCAAAGGACCGGGCAGAAATGGAAGTTATCTGGGCTGGTAAGCAGGGCCGAGCGACATCAGCCCCAGGACTAGCTGCGGTCGACGAGAAGTCGTGGACGGATGCTTGGAGGGCTTAATAAAGCTGGGGCCGCAAGATGGGATGAAGCCTGCACAAAATGGCGGATCAAACCCAAGCGCGGCGTGATCGGGGATAGGTTCCGAACGGGGATTGTCCTTTCGGCGGTTCCCCCCCCCGCCTGGCGTCCGTTCGAGAACACTATTGGATATTGTTGTGCCGTCAGCTTCTAAGCGGTGGAATCTGAGGGAAGCACAGCTGTAGATGACCAGCAAGATGCAGAAGGTACCTAGATGTATGGTGCACAACTCGGTGTGAAGCCGCAATGCACCGAGATATTAACTTGGCGATGCAGCAGGGACGTATCTGGACCTTGTCGCCGTAGACGAGACAAGAGTAAAGGTGACGAGTTCCTATCGATGTGGGGGCGTATGAAGGTCTAACGGCTTCTTCGTGCCAGTGCCCGCTCAGGGCGCGGGAATGCGAGAAACTTTTGGAGCCAAGGTTGGCATGTTTGCTTGGTCTCCAAGGGTGGCTGGCGGCTGGCGGCTGGCGGCTGGCCGCGCCCGAAGCGTGTGATTGCAGTGTTGGTGTTGGTGTTGGTGTTGGTACTGGATATCCATGTGTGATGTCGGCCAAGTTTCAATCCATTGTATGGCAGGCCCGGCGAACACACAAGGGTCTGCGTCAGGAATCGGACTGGAAATAAATTCAACTGATGCTTTTGCGGTGGGTAGGGGTGGGTATGATGGAGTGACAGTTGCTGGTAAAAGCCAGGTCGTGACAAAAGCCGGTGATGGCAGTCTGCACGCAGCTCTTGCGCAAGGTGCCGAGGAAGGAACTACTAGACGACGATCATGAATGATGGAACTCGGGAAAAAAAGGCGGGGACGAGGTGGAAGATACGTCGCTTTTTAGCTCAGTTGAAGCACACGTTCTGGGTGGGGAACAGACGCGGCCGCTCAGCTTCTCCACTGGCTGAAAAAGGATAATGCAGCAGCTCTACCGGCTGTCGTACCGGCTGTCGTACCTGCTGTAAAGGCCTTGTGCGCCTACCAGGATAAGCTGCTCACCTCCTGCGCTCAGCGGAATGGTCCCTGAGAGCCATCGTAGGTGCTCTTTATCAGTAGCAAAGAGGCAACAAGGAGCAGTTTGAAGACCAGGACCCACGAGATGTCCTGATTGGGCCGGTACGGGCTTGGTGACACTGGACGGCAGTGCTTTTTGTGCTCGACGATGAGCGTGGCCAATATAAGTTTTTCCTCCGGCAGCTTTCATGTTTTGCCGAGGTGTGCACATAGGTACTCGAACCAAAAGCCAGCACCCAAACAGACATGTACGGCACGGCAATGCGACGAAGCACTGGCATGCTTCCACAAGGGCCTGCCTCCCTTGGCTTCTCTGCGGCTCCTTAGTCTGGTCATCTTCATGATTAGCAAGTACCTGGCCCGGGACGTTGGTGACAAATCCGCGCACTCACCCATTGTGATACATGCCTCGGACTCTGGGGTGGATTGGATTTTAAGTATGAAAAGCCTGGAGGCTGTTCAAGATGACGGGAGTAGCACGAATGGGTTTTCTCAGCGGTCAAACGTGCCTCCACTGCACGTGTTGAACATTGCGTTATCCGGGCCAAACCAGGTAGAAACATGCCTAGGAACGACCCGGGCATTGCGTCGAAGCAGCCGGCTTCGGATGGATTTGTTGATACTGGTTCTTGAGGTAGGTGCTGTTGTAGCCCCGTCCTTTGTTTCGTCGGAACCTTCGGCCCAAGGCTGTGAAAACTAAGGCGCATCAAAGGCCCATGCCGAGTCGCAGTCGGGAACCGGCTGGCAGGTGATGCTTACTGTGTATTGCCAAGTATTCGGCCACCTACATCCACCTCAGCTTCATGATATGATTTTACGGTGGTCTGCCGATACCTAGGTAGGTACCGCAGTACCAGGTAGTGTACTTTGCTCCCGGCCTCAGCGGGCCGTTTTAATTCATAGCTGGACTGTCACGGGCACGGTCGCGGCTACCGGCCTTGTCATTCAGTATCCTGCTCCGTCGTTCGAAGGCTTTCGAATGCCAGGCTGGTATTTTGAACGTCTATTTTAGAGACGACTATGGGTAAGTCAAGTTCCTGCTGCGCTGTACAGTTGATTGTGGGCTGCACAACCCAGTACAGGTTCTCAATCATGCTCCACACAAGCTCCCGGTTGGGTTTTCCTATCTCCGTGCAATGCCGATCCACCGTATTCAGGTGCCTTCTATGGTACGCTCACAGGAAAAGGAGAGAGTGTTTTCTCCCCCAGACCCGGGTTACTTTCGTTATCATAGTTTCCCCAGCCTAAGCCTCAAGTCGTGTCCAAGTGTTTACAGATCCCGAGCCCCAGATTGAAGGTAACAGAGTGCTTCCTCTTTCTAATACATCGACCTTTTATGCTTACATAAAGTAAGGAACGTGACGTGCTAGGTACCTGAAGGTCTCTTGCGACCGTTTTCTTCAACTATGTAATCTTGTTAGCATATCATTGGCCAGACTGTCACCTCGACCCGGCAAGGACTTGCCTATGCTCCCTTCAAGCACCTGCCATGTAACTCGGAAGCCCCCGCCCCGAGCTGCTTCAGGTCAACCTCCTGCATCTGCGTCTTCTTCCACCAATTTCGGCCTTTGAATATTCTCGCATTTCATTCACCGAATTCGTGACCCTAAGGCCATCAGGTGTACGAATACTTCACCATGACCACGATCACGAGCCGGACAAGTGCATTCTCGTCGATCGCACTCAGCTGTTATGTTATGAACAACAATCGCCCGGAATCCATCTCACTCCGTCAACGAGAGTGTAGGCCGCCCCAACACGGCCAGATGCGAAGACAACCAGCCCACCTCCCGAACACTGCAAGCAAGTGCCACAGGTCAACAATGGGGGCCAGACACGGAGATCCGGCCGGCTACTGGTCCTCAGGCTCCTCATAACCTCTGCTGTTGCTATACTGCCTAACCTCCAACGCTTCAGTTTTCGGACCTTCTTGGCCCTCCCAAGTCGGGTTACACCGCAGACTGACTGCTGCTTACGCAGACGCACAGAACTAGACGTCTTTCAACCTCGCATCCCTCGTTCATGGGAGACGCCGCCTGTGGACTCAAGACGTCAGCAAGGGCTGATCGCTTCACTGACTACGACCAGTCTAACGTGTCAATGGCCTCCAGCCACTTGCTTCTACACTTTCGGTTCTGGTGCGGTCCACCAATCCACCAGTCCACCATCCACCCGAAAGCCCGCGTTCAACTCTGTCACATATTGCACCGGCTCGTCTCGAGCAATAGTGCAAAAGCAAGATATCGTCACATCCTATCGATCCAAAACTGCCGGCCAGGAAAAACCTTGGACTCCACCACGCTAGAGGAGACCAGTGCATCTACTTCAGTATATGCATGTTCGAGACACCATCGACCAGATCGCCCCAAAATGCCCCAGGTAGCCAATCTGCTCATGAGCCGGCCAGCAGAGCCCAAAACCATGTCTGGGGCATTGTGGTTAGCGGGAAAACTCTTTGACGTCTCAGCGCCAAAGACCAAACACGGGACTCCACCACCCGCGGCCATCAAACGAAAAAGCAAAAACGGTCGACGGCCATTCTCATGCTTGCTTTTTCCTTTCTTTTTCCTCCCAGCGGCACTCATCCAGCCGTGGAGAACGCGATAATCATGCGGCGCTTCATCCCCTCCCATTTATTGGGACGATACGTGTCAGATGCAAGACCTGTTGCGCACCGACGGAATCCAAGGCGGTGGTTTCTTGTTTCTTTGCGGCCGACATTTTCCTTCCAAGGAGTTGCTGCTGAAAAAGAAACTCCACAAACTTGAGCAACCCCGACTAAGGCGCCGCAATCCCTGGCAGCATTGTACTAGTAGTCACCACCAGGCCCTCGGCCGCCATGGATGCAAGGACATGTCTCCGGTACAGAACACATGACTTGCCCCTGCCTTATCCATCCGCGGGATGATCAAGGCCTTCCCTTACACGAAGAGGTAGATGCGGGCTTACGAAATGCATCCACTGGCTCGAGCTGCTGAGAGCGCTTGTGGAGATGATTCTGCACGTCTTGACCTTTCTGATTAAGTTCCGCCGTTCCGTCTGCAAGGAGCAACATGCCTGAATGAGATACCATACCTTTGGGACAAGGAAGCTGTCAATGTCAGCCAGGCAAGGAACGCTGGCACCCTCAGGAGGGAGGAGGGTTGCATCGGCCAAAGAAAACTTCAAGCTCCTGTTGCGCGTCACTCTGTTGCTTGACACTCTTCCAAGTGGCCTTATCTACGCAAAGAACCTTCACGATAACTTCGGATTCTACTGAGGGCAATGAATGCTCCTTGCAAGCTCCTTGCAACTGAAGCCATTCAGCGGACTTAGGCCGGGGACGGTTCCATTTACTGAGTCAGTTGTCGCTGGGAGATCCCCGGCGGCAAGGGCAACGGCGAGAGCGGCCGAGATTCCCTCAAGTCAGTACTTCTTTTTCCGAATTGCGCAGGGATCGTTGGTGCGGATATAGCTGACTTCAACCCACTGAACCTCTCACACACATCTTCCAGGTTTTCTTCGCTCTACCGTTCCTCTATCGAACCCCTTGCCCTAGGATCCGGACCAATGCTGTGATTCGCAGTGCTTGCGAAGAACCCTCTGGCTTTGAGCCGAGGTCCGTCGAATGTACGGGATTAAAGGGGTGACAAGTCTCAGGCGTCCGTTTCCATCAGTACAGCCGACTGCGGTAAAGATAAGCCACTCATCACAAGCTGTTAGCCAGGATCGGGCCCCAGAAAACCCCAAGACGACGTTGACATTTCACTGGATCCCCGGGTGGTCTCTCCACTTATAACCGTACCTTACAAGTAACCTTCCACGACGGCCTGTCTGACTGCTTACCTCACCTCGTCGTTGGAGCCAAATCCACTGCTATTTTCTCCTCTCTGTCGTCACTCCGGGGCTCCGGGGCAAGCAGACCATCCAATACTTCATGAGAAAACCATGGAAGCCACATCATACACGACGTGGTCTTGCTGCCTGTTTGCCGATCTCACGATTTCAAGGTAGGGCATACTATACCATCCTGGTCGTAGTCTGTTCCGCGGGCGTCTCGGCATGGCGGCGCTTGGGGCCGAATAATTAGTTAGGTCAAGGTCCGTGATCTCGGATGCTCGCTTGATATGGCGCCCGTGCGGCGCGACGTGGCACGACGGCTTAACTTTTGCCTCCCTACTCGAACGAACCCGTCTGTACTAGTTCATTCTTGACTTGAACCCTATTTCAACATCGCTGGCATCGTCTGAATTCAAAGGCTTCCAGAAAGGAGTTCGCTGGGAACACACTAGCGATGAACTGCCGCAGTCCAGTTCCCTAACACCGGTCAGGCGCCTCTGCGATGTACTTGCATTACGAGGCGCGGGGCCGTTGGTGCCCTGCATCTCATTTACCGCTGCAACCAACGGTAACGAGACCCGACAGAGACGAGCCACCTGCAAACTATGGCACCATTGTCCGCCGGGCCAACCAAAAAGCTCGTCGACAGTCACAGACCATGAGAAAGGGGGCAATCGGGCCTAGTCAGGGACCCTCTACGTTTCAATTACCTCCTCTCATTTCACTCCTCTTCAGCTTGTCTCGGGAAAGGCGTTTTTCAAAGAAGCCGAGCTCTGCTAATGGGTCGTCAAGAGCGACATGTTTGGGAACTGTGCTCCTTCATGCGACGATATCAGAGCTTGTCTGTCATAAGCAGCCCGAGTTGGACTTTTGACAGGGGGAAAACTTGTACGAGATCCTGGCTTGTCATCTCCAAGGCCTCGATCCTTGCCTTGCAACCCGTTGAGTGATAAAGAATCGCCCGCCAGAAAGTTCAGAGAAATTCACACTTTCGTGGGCATCCGGTCCAATCAGCACAGCCATCACCAGTTATCGTGGCCGGCCCGGTTGGATCTGTCTCGACTCTCCTATCCACAACGAACTTAGCGGCGTCCTCAGCAGTTTACAGAGCCCCAATACTTTACAACGAGCGAATGGTTTCTATACACCACGGTTCACTATCAGTATGGTGTTGACTCCGATAGGGAAGGGCTCGGCTTCTACGAAGGCGAAGGCTACATATTGCTTCAACAGAGACCTGGTGGACAATCAACTTATACCGCGGCTTTGGGGCAAGCCACAGTCATGACCAATTCACGAGAAATACACCGCTTTTCATCGGCGCCCAAGCTATATCGCTTCTCTGTGCGGAATCGATTTTAGGAGCCTCTTCATGAGCTTGCTCGCGGTCATGGATGGAGATGTTCACACGCAAAGGCAAACAGCAGCATGGGGCTGTCTCATGGCTTGCGAAGGTGATCGAGTACCGACCAAAGTATTTTATTCTGACCAGAACGGTCATTTCGGTTCCAGCTCATGGCTGTATCAGTACCCTTCGTCTTACAGGTTTCTCAACTACGGCACTGGTTATGTGTTACACAGCGTCAGCGGTGACACCGCAGTTCGAGCGACGAGACTACGCCAAGCCTGACCCAATGCTACATGCAGTCAGAATGAGCCAATACCAGGCTTCCCAAAACTGCACCGTGCGGGCGCGGTCGCGGTCGCCTAAAGATGACTTTGCCCACAGGATACAGGGGCAAAGTTTGGTTCCGCCATGTGCAAGCTGATCTGACCTTCCTTGACTCCGTCCAACAAAGTCTCCCCTTGTTCTCAATGTATTGTTTAAGCCCGGGCTCAAAAAGCAACCGTTTACTGGCGTCCATTGGTGTTCTTCTTCTTCGATGAGAAACATTTTCGCGACGTCGACTTGACGTCGTCGAGGCACCAGATTGCAAGACAGCATTGCTTTTCTCAACATGCCCCGTGCGTTGGAAATCTCCGCAGTATCACGAAGGCCGCAGCAGCTCGTGGCTTTCTGATCGACGAGACAGGAGGACAAGTGACCTGACGTCCGCAAGTCTGTCATTAACGACCGCGCAGCACGTCTCCACCACGCCATTAGGGGACTTAGGTCACGATTGTACAGCGTTCGTCGTGATGGAGCGGACCAAGCTTGCAGAGATATTGGAATGGGTCAGCAGTCTCAGGAGTGTCTGTTTTTTTGGTGCGGCATCGCCTTTTTGGGGGTGTTGCCCTAGTTTCTTAGGGAGAACCAATCGCATTCGATTGCTACTTTGGCCCAACATACCTTTAAACGACTTGGCCGGAGGAGCTAGAACACTGGACCAGGTTGGCCTGATTCATTCAATATCTTCTCGCATTTCCGTGACGGAGCGTAGCAGCGCCAGAGCTGTACATGATGAAATGGCCAGGGAAAGCTGGACTACAAGAGACGTCCGACTTTCGGAGCCACATGTTTCTGGGGAGAAGGGGACAATGAGAGACAAGGACCGAGAAGAAGACTCTACGGGTCATGAATAGCGCCCATGTCAACTATGATGACAGCTCTATTGATATCGCCATGGTGCTGCAGAGACGAGCTGATCCGACCTCCCTTCTCTCTCTCTCTCTCAGTAACTCCCGCTAAATTATCATCAGCGCGGTCACCCGAGAATTTTTCATGACGGCGAGTCCTAGCTTCTGTGGTGTCCCACTGGTGCCAATCGCAAGCAACAGATCGTCGTCCCAGCCTCTGGGGTGCATGTGAGCCGGCGAGGCGGACGTCGTAGAAACGAGGAGTACCGCCTCAATCCACGCACAGCGCAAGCCCGGCTCGCTGCATGCTGAGAACGGCGGATTTGATTCGCGAGGTGAGCGAGCAGTCGGGGCACTCGGGCGGCTCTCGGAAAACCCTTAATAAAGTCGTGGCACTGGTCTTGGAGCGTAAATGTGACAAAAGCTTTGGACGGTCGAGCTAGCCTCCCGAACCGTTGAGAGCAGCGAAGCCCCTGTAGGACTTGGTGAGAGCTAAGACTTTGCCGTGTTGCCAGACCTTATAATCATATTTGGCCCGAAGCCTTGTTGCGTTATTTCTGGCCGTCATCCTTCCGAGGGTTTAGCGTGGTGATTTTGCTCACTTTCCCGGCAAACCGGCTGCGCTTCATGACCCCTATTTGCGTCGCGGCAGAAAAGCTTTCTTTCGAAACTTCTTCGTGTCCGAACAACCGAGCTGCTTTACGGATCGCCGTGCGAGGGTGAGTAACTGGCGTTGGAGACCTGGCGACCATCGATTCGGGCGCCCGTGTAACCGACTCGGATACGACCCCTGAGAATACCTGAGTGTTGACGACATGTTTACGAATACCCCAAGATTTTGCAGTCTGTTTGGCGACTGTCTTGAGCTTACTCGACCCCACGGCATGGCAAGATTCGTCTGATATTCACTGGAAAGTTCCTCTGAGTTGATATCCAGCACGGAAAGCCTTCCTCGACACCACATACTTCTCGACAACGAAACGGACCCCCCACCCCCTTCCCCTTTTCTGCGAACGTATACCGATGAAAAGAAGACGGAAATACATGGGTAAATAAGTGGAAAGCCTCTTCAGAACAAACTGTTTCTTGGTCCAAGAGGGAAATTCACGGGCCCACGGTTTTGAATCTCGTGTTCAGCAATCAATGGTTCGTCGTCGTCTTCGTCTCTGCGATGGTCCCGGGCTTTGGGCTTTCAAATAACTCCTAGTATGCCTCCGATACTCCCACTATTATTCGCGGATACTCATGTCATCTGCGAATGGAAGGTTCGTGGCTTCTTCCTGGGCCAGGCCGTTGCTGCTCCTGTCTTCCAGGTGGAGGTCATGCCGTGATGCTCTCCCCAAGCCAGACAAGTTGACGTTCCAGACTCTCGACTTTACGTCTTTCCGATAATCTCCACAAGCTACCGTGGCTTCTTGGTGTGCTTGTATTGACGTGACGCAAAGTTCTATGCTGTGACTTGCCAAAGCCTGTCGTTCGTTCCTCTTGCTTAGTGAGTGCCCAGGTTTGATTCCTTTCCAGTCGCCTGTGCCTTTTCTCCGAGCGATTTAGTTCTTCTCTTGTAGCAAAGTGCATGGTAGACAGGCAACTTGACCTAGCCATCCGGCTCCTGCCATTGACAACGCCCAGGGCGGGAGGAGGGAATCCCCTCCTGTGGAGTAAAGGACCGAGGTTGGGCTAAATGATGCATCACAGTTCCCTTGCTAGAGACCCCTAACCAGAGTCTTGTCAGGTATCACGCATATCACGCCTAGCCAGAACGCCAACTAGTTCGTAAGCCTGCTCTGTTCTTGCCACTGAATAACCACACTGTATCTCGAAGCTATCTAGTTCCATGCTCTACCACACTTGTAATCTTGCTTCTTTCTTCTGGGTCAAGAAATCCGCGTGGGATCCTGTAGAATCGCAACGGACCGTCGGTGAGTACTGAGGCTGGGTATTGTAAGAGCCGTCGTGCGTAACCAGCACGGCTTGCGTGGTATCGCGAAAATGACGAAACTCACCCTTTCGTATCACACATGAACCTTCCAAACTTTCTATCGTCTACAAATCGAAACAAGGGCCAGTCGTCGCTGAGTTTAGACGCACGATGTCTGCTGGTTCTGCTCTCGTAGCTCTACCATGACACGTATGGCTTAATAGGACAAGCATGGAAGCTGCCGACAGCTAGCCCTTCGACTAGACGCAAAATCTGACTCGTATGAATGCCTCTCGAAGACTGAACAACGTCCTTCGTCTCTCTTCTGCCTTTTATTGACCGTCTGAATAATGAATTGAACTTTGTCGACGCTTCGGATCGGGGTAAGCGCAACTTCAGCCGGTATACAGGAGTCACGGGCTTTCACCTACTTAATCGAGTTACCTGCCATGCGCTCGCTCTGGCTTCCATGACGAAGGTGGAAGGGCGCATGATTTCTCTGTATATAATGCAGCTCTGTCTGAAGAGGCTCGCTCGGATCGTGAACCCTGCGGAAGGGTGACTTCCAGATTACCTCCTTCACCTCAGTGATGCCGCGCATATGTATAGAGACAACTGTCCGGACGATACTTATCCACTTATTCAGGACGCAACATTGTCATCGAAGAAGATGCTTTACAGTGCGGACAATGCGGAACTCCTGGTTCATCTCTGAATACCCGTAAGAGCATGCTTTGCGCCCCAAGGACAAACCACAGAGTCATATCGGTGAACTTTTCCAATACCTACCCAAATACAGCTGACCACCAGATATGACGGACGAAGGTGCGCGATGCTCGCATAGTTCTCGTGTAATGTAACTCTACCGATGTGGCCTTGGAACTCGTCACGAGACCAAAGCTTTATCCCACACAGGTCCTGTATTTTACGCAAGAGCGATATTCAAGTCAGATATTTTCCTCTGAGCAGCTCTATAACACCATGTTTTAGACTCATACCGTCGTTCATTCTGATCCATCCACTATGTCTCTTGTGTTTTAGGAAGTAGCATTGCTGCGATTTGCGTCTGCCGCTTTTCAAAAGGGGCCGCTTGAGTTATCGTCCTACCCCTTGGCGCGCAAAGTAGACCGGACAGCCCCTGCAAGAGAGCCGCATTCCTTCTTCTGAGGCAGAGCTGTTTTTTAAGAAAGCGAGGGAAAGCAGTCAAGAAGATGAGGCCATGTGCAAGCCCGCTTGATGTTCCACATCCAACTTACTTATTGAGAGGTATACGCACCAGGCGACGATGATGAATGGGAAATGAGCATATCCGTCCGCAGTAGTTCTATGGATAGAAGGTTGGTAGATGTAGGAGGCACACAGATGCACAGAGATGCACATAGCCCACGACATCTGCGATCTCGATCCAGGCTTTGACTTTAATTTCTCATCTTACCATGATACCAAGATAGTTGACATTGGCGGAAATCGGCAACAACGAGCAATCGACAGCACGAGAACGTATCGCAGATCTTCTACATATGACATCTCACCAACGAACGTGCGATCAAAAGGTTAGTTTCTCCTTAGTCCCATCCAGTCCTCAGAAGGGCAAATCAGACCCATGATAGACTTGAAGGCCATTTTCTAGTGAGTCGCTCAGAACTGGGCCTGGAAACATGCATGCGCATCCAATCAAGCGCTCACTTGCACGACGAGATATTCCTTCGTCACATGTGTATCCTTCTCAGCATAAGTTTGGGACAAAGAATGTGTGTGTCTGGAACAGCGTGAGTCGGTCGAATGAGAGGGCTGACTCTGCGGTCGACATACCCCGTCATCAGCCTGTTCGTGCATCGGCTTCTTGATGTCAACTAAGCTCTTGCTTACTTGACTTAGAAGTGCCTAGGAAGATTGCAATAGTGATTTGAGTGCATTTTATAGGGATACGATGATACATTACGTTGTTTGAAGCTCGTGTGTGCTGATGAACACCCCGCTTGAGCTCGCATCTGATGCACAGGCCCCGTGCTGGTGAAGAATCGGAATGGACCTAAAGTATATCTCTAGGTTCGCATTCGACGTGTGTCTCTTTTCTCAGCTCGGCCATCGGCGAAGTTCATCGTCCACCACACCGCCGCATCCCGGTTCCCAAATCCAAAGGCTCACGGAGTTGACCGGTCAAGAAATCACGAGACACCAAGTCGTGTACCGGCATAACCAACACTAATCCCTTACCGAACCCAATCATTTCTCCGGCCCTGCGAAAGTGAGAGACAAAGATGCAAACCCCGTTCGAAAAAAAAGGTGCATGCCAAATAGTCCCACAACCTCCACGCGACGTGCACCAACATCATCGTCGTCCTACCACTGTCCCGGCCGCCACTAAGCCACGAATTGCCGCGTCTGCCCAGGCTGACTGACGTTACACAAGTAAGTCCACTCCGATCAACTACTTTCTTGGCCCAGCCAAGATTACACAAAAATACCGTTGTTACACAAGAGTGCGCAACCAAGCAATCCGAGTTGTCCTCCAGAGGTGTGTGTGGGTGTGGGTGTGGGTGTGGGTGTCGAGAGAGCCTTTCCTCGTGGCACTGGTCAAAAGGAGGTGTGTGCTGAGGAAAAAATGAAGTCTTCGACGGATGTCGGATGCGAACAGCATCTCGAGCCTTGAAATGGGTGTGTTGAGCGGGCGTTGGATGGTCAGACTTTGTACAATGACGACATCACTTCACCGTTTTCTCCGTCGGACAATGACAACCTCAGGCACAAACATGCCTCCAGGGTCCAAAGTACCGCGAAGTAGATACAATTCTGGTTGAAGTCTCCATGAGTAAGTCTACAACGTTGAAAGTGACGCTAGGGCGCCCATCCATCCATGATACCTGGTCTTCACCATTCACTTGCTGTCATAGAAACAATATGTTGTGGTTACACGAAGTACATGCGCTTTTCCGTTTTCTATTTACATAATTTAAACATCTTCAGTTGGTAGCTCTAGTTCTTGTTCCTCAACACCGATCAACACACCAGCTGCGTCTCAAGGGTCAGTGTCCAGGCCAGCCTGCTTGACAAGCCCGTAAAACACACCCTGCTTCTTGATTAGCTCCTGCGGCGAGTCAAACTCGACGACTTCTCCCTTGTCGAGAACGACAACGCGATCGCTGTCGAGGATAGTGTTAATGCGATGGGCGACGGTGATGATGGTACGGTTGGCGAAGAGAGGCGAGCGCAGCGTATTCTGCAGCATGGCGTCCGTCTCGACATCGACGGCGGCGGTGGCCTCGTCGAGGACGAGGATGTTGGACGGCGTCAGCATAGCGCGGGCGAGCGACACGAGCTGCCGCTGACCCTGTGAGAGGTTGGAGCCTACAGACGCGCGGATCTAGTCAGCATTTCGCTCCATCCGACACGCGGCTTACTCGGTCGGCAACTGGGGCAGAAGGTGAAGAATTGGGGAAACGACAAGATAAGCCAGCACGAGACGAGGACTGCATGCGCGGGCGATCATGCAAGGGACTCTGGATGCGGCGATGAATGCGCGTGAAAGGTGACTCTTGTGCCGCCTCTGGAAGTCCAATACGAACGTCGCGAGAAGAACGTGAAGGCGTTCGGAAGCACACGACTGCGGACAGCCGTAGAGGGGATGGTGCGGTAGGATTGAAACCTGAAGCCGACAAAAAGCGGAAGGGGGGAAAGCGACGAGTTTACTCACCTCCTTCGTTAATTTTTGCCTCTAGGCCGCCTTCCATGCTTGATACGTGGTCTTTCAACCGGGCGTGTTCTGTAATAGCACAGCGCATTAGCTCCAGCTCGAGTTAAAGAGCGGTAAATACACCCGCCCCCCTTTAGGTAAGGGTGTGAGCGGAGTTTCTCGACGATCGGGTCGGTACAGAACGGCTGGCCGGTGTTACTTACCCAACACGCTCCAGAGCTCTGTGTCATCATGCACGTTGCCAGGGTCCAGATTATCCCTGATAGTGCCCTCGAAAAGGGCGGCATCTTGTGGAATGATAGCGAGTCTTCTTCGCAAATCAAGCAGACCGATGGAGGACGTATTCAGGTTGTCGATGCTGATATGACCCGAGGTCGGCTCGATGATACGGAAGAGCGCCAAGGTCAACGAAGACTTGCCGGCTCCTGTGCGGCCAACAACGCCGATCTTCTCATGCGACTTGATGTCGAGATTAATGTTCTTCAGAACGTTGTCCAGACCCTCACGGTACCGGGTGCTGTAGTTCTTGAACTCGAGCGAGCCCTTGGCGGGCCAAGCGACAGGAGGACGATTGCTCTTGATGATCTCTGGGGCCTCGCTTGGTAGCCGAGCGTACTCGAGAACACGTTCAACGGAAACAATGTTCGTCTCAACCTCGACGGTCTGGCGAACGATCCAGTTGAGAGAGGTTGTAATCTGCAAGGCGTATGACATGGCAAGACCCACGAGACCGGGGCTCAGATTGCTGTGGCTCGCGACAGAGATGACTGCGAAGCCAGCGGCAGACATGATAACGATGGCACCGATGAACTCAAGACGGACGGCCAGCCAACGGTTGGCGCTAATGGAAGGGAAGTACGCCTTGAGATTGGCGTCAACACGCCACTCATTTTCAAGCTCAAACCTCTGCTGCTGTCGGTAAGCTCGGATAGTAGATATTCCTCCGAGAGATTCCTGGAAGTGGGCGTAGATGGGACTCTTGGTAACACTGTCAAGTCGCTTGAGCTCTCGAGAAGTGCGCAGGTAGTATCGTTGAATCCAGTAGTACATCAGGCCGATTGGGATAATCAAGGCGATGAAAGGTGGAGTGGCGACCGCAATCACTGCTAATGTGAAGCCTGAACGAGCAGCATTGACGAAAAGCATGTTAAAGGTCCTGGCGAGAACCTCGTCCACCCTGTAGATGTCACTGGATTCCTGTCAGCTTTCTCCTTGTCATGACCAAATACCCAGGAACAATTAACAAACCTGGAGAATCTGTTCAGAATGCGGCCAGTAGGCGTGACGTCGAAAAATGACATGGGAGATCGGAAAATAGCGTTGGCCATGCTCTCGTGCAGCTTTCGTGACGCCTGAATGTTCTGTCAGCTTGCGTTGCGCGGAGAGAAATCCAACTTCCACTTACCTCGATTGAACAGAAAATCCATAAGATGAGTGTTTGGATGACGGTCAGAAGAGAAGAGCCCATACCAAACGCGAAGTATATTCCAATGTATTTGCCAACATCAGGGTTGCCGCCAGCCTTCTGGTTGTGCTCAGCCCATGTCTTGAGCCAAGCGGATCCGCCAATATTCGCTGTTTGTGAGGCAACAAGTGTGAGGAGATAGATGATGACTGCGATGATGTTGCTGTTTCGAGCGTATTCGAGGTAAACATCCCACTTGACCTTCCCTTGCTCTTGGTGCTCCTTGGACTGCTTGGTCTTGCTGCCGCAGA
Source organism: Colletotrichum sansevieriae (assembly GCA_026260285.1). Classification (NCBI taxonomy): domain Eukaryota; kingdom Fungi; phylum Ascomycota; class Sordariomycetes; order Glomerellales; family Glomerellaceae; genus Colletotrichum; species Colletotrichum sansevieriae. The sequence continues at coordinate 29,999 of JAOQIF010000648.1, read as the reverse complement.
CTTCTTCGTCGGTAAGCTTGCCGCGGGGACCACGGAAACTGGCGGTGCTTGCACGGCGAAGTGTGGCCATGCTCGATGATCGCTTCTTATTTTTCATGGCGGTACCAGTCTTTATTGGCTCCATCTCAGGCAGTTGTTCCTGGGCCTCCTCCAACTCAGCCTTCTCTTGGCTGCTTCCCTCGGCTTCAATAACGGTGGAGGTCTCGCTGCTAGAACCGCTTGAGCTGGACTCAGAGGAAGAACCCGACTCTTGTCCGGCAGTTTTGATGAGATCGTTGATCATGCCCTTCATGGCTACGAGCTGCTTATAAGTTCCACGCTCGGCGATTTCACCATCCCTAAGCAAGGTGATGTAGCTCGCCTCCGGGAGAACGGCAATAGCGTTGGTCGCAAGAATGCGGGTCTTGGTATTCAAGAGACCCCTGGGGCCGAGCACATTCTCAATGATGTGTCGTCCGACATGAGAATCAACGGCCGACAGAACGTCATCGAACAGGTAGATATCGGCTCGAGCGTACACAGCTCTGGCCAAGGCCACGCGAGCTTTTTGACCACCACTCAGGGAAATACCTCTTTCACCCACCACGGTTTCGTCGCCATCGGGAAGCTGCGCAAAGTCGTCAAGAAGGGCGCAAGCTTTAACTGTCCTTTCGTAGAAATCGGGATCATAGCGGTAGCCGAAAACGATATTCTCCTTGACTGTTGCGTTCAAGATCCATGCACTCTGTGATGCGTACGCCACAGTTCCGTGGACCTGGACTTCACCCTTGACCTTCCAGAGGTCGCCCAAGATGCTTTGCAGGAACGAGGACTTACCAGCCCCCACTCTGCCAACAACGCAGGATAGCTCGCCCTTGTAAGCGGTGAAATCAATGTCTTTGAGGGCTTCCTTGCTCTCATGACGGTTCCAAGAGAAGGTTCCGTCTCGAATGAGGACAGTCTCCTCGCCCATCTCTTCGGGAGCAGGCTTAACGGTGATCGCATCGGGCTGGATCTCTTCGGCTGTGAGGAATGAAGTCAAGCGACCCACAGTAACGCTGGCCTCCACAATAGAAGTAATGACCATTGGGAGAACGGCCAGAGGAAACGTGAGTAGGTTGAAGAGGGCTGTTCAAATCGTTAGTATCTGATATCGTATTCTCGGCTAGCGGACTTACTAAGCGCGGGGAAGACGATTTCGGTCGTCAAAGGCTTGTCCTGGGTCAACACGAATACGGTGAAAGTAGTGCAAGACACGAAAAATGGCGCAGTGCTCCAGGTGAAGTTGGCAAATGCCTGTGTGGCTCCAATCTTGCGAAGGTTCTTCAACTCAAGATCGTTACGCACAAAGTTCAACTTGTTCATGAATGCAGCTCCCCAGGCGTAGAGCTTGATGCTCTTCATGTTGGTGATAATCTCGTTAATAAGACGGCTTCGTTTATCCTTGTTCTTCATCTGTTCCTTTTGCAGGTTCCTCATGATTCTGGCAATGAAACCGTGAGCTGGCATCATGACAATCATGACACCAATACCAGCAAGCATAGACCATCCAACGAGTTGATATAAGGACACCATGCAGATAATGATCTGAAAGGGTGCAGACCAGACTTGTTGGGCGAACTGGGTCAAATCCTGCAGACGTTGGGCATCGACGGCCATGTAGTTCACAATGTCACCTGTCGTCTTGGAAGACCGACCCTCATTGGAAAGTTTCATGGACTTCTTGTAGATTGCGGACGCCAAACCTCCTTTGATACGCATACCGGTGACGAATGCAAGTTGAAAGTATTGATGCTATAGACTATCAGCCGATCTGCGGTCAGGACACTTTGGAAGGGACTCACAATCATAGCAGTCTGGAGGACAGCGCAGGCGAACATAGCCAACGCAAGCGCGGCACCCCGAATGACTGGCTGCTCCTTGGCGTCGCTGTCTTTGCTGTACGAGTCTACAAATGCAATGAGATACTTGAGAAGTTGCGGCTGGATGTATTGAGTAACGTCATTGACGACTTTGAAAAGTGCCGCAACAGCGTAAGGGCCACCATAAGCTCGGAACAGAGCAATCCATAGAGAGGGGGTTTTCTTGTGCTTCAACTCGTACTCCCAAGCATCGTGGAACGCATCTCCAGTGTTCTTGGTCTGGTCCTTCTTCGCAAGCCCCCAGAGATCATCTTCGGTGAGATATTGCTTGTAACCATAGCGCATTAAAGGAGTCATCCATGAGAAGGTCAGGAGGGAAAAGACGGTCGCGTATTCGATCGGGCATTCCTCCTCATCAATCAGAGCCTCATATGCACTGAGTTTCCTAGGCCACAGCCACTCGAGCAAGAACTCGACAATGGATAACGCGAAGCCGATGGTGTAAGTGATGAAGTAAGCCTCGTTCTTGGCGTAGAGCTGCTGAGAGATAAGGGAACGGAGCTTGACGGCGTAGGCTATTAAGAGGAAGAGCCAGTAGAAAAGAACGACGCCGTTTGCGTTACGCAACCGCGCATGTTCGAGCCACTGAATCGCGAAGATCACACCGAGGGAGAGAATTGTACCCGCGGTCGTCCAGAACCTGAAGTCACCGTACCATATTCCGGGGTAACTAAAAATTTGAATCACAAGTTGGACAAGTACGTCGGCGATGATGAATCCGAGCACTGTCTGTGAGGCGACTTGTCAGCAAGGAGGCAGCAGGGGAGCGGGAGCAATTCTGGCTGACCTGTTTTGCCCAAAAATGCCAGTCTTTGGGGGCATCTGAAGGCGTCTTGCGCTGGACGAGCCAAATAATGGCAAGCAGCCCAAATACAACACCAAACGCAGCCACAGAAGCTATCCACACATCGATAAAGCAGGGTGTGAAGTCATATCGTATCGGGCTCAATGGCCCCCAGCCTTCCTCGTTACCGCATAGCGGCTGCTTGATCTGCTCGGTCGCGGAAAGATAATGGCTGCCGAGTGACCCCAAGCGATGAAATCCCGTCAACGATCCCGTGTGCAGGAGGCGCTGCGACGTGTAGTCGGAATAGTCCATGTTGAATGCTCTGCGATTCCCCAAGCCCGCCTGTCAACGCATGCTAGGTGGTGTAGACAGAACGAACGATGAGGGTGAATTTGTCGTCGCGCGGTGCCGTGAGTAACGTCGTTCTCGATTACTGTGTGGCCTTTTGTTTGTATAAGCGCAAAGTGAAACGAAACGATCGACTCCGTTGTTGTTTAGGGGAAAAAGGTTTTTGGAGGGACGACCGAGTCGAGTCGAGACGGGATGCGACGTGCCGCGAATTGTCGAGCAAAGAGGTGTGGTGGAGGAGGTTCCAAAATGCGAGGGTCGCTGTTCGGTGACGCTGCATGGTTTGTCAGCTTCGTCGGGGTTCGGGGACCACCAGCCAGCGGCAACCGCTACTGCTAGCCACCCATTCACAGGGCTCACCGCAGTTTAGCTCACGGAAAAGTGGGGAGCTATGACGACCTGCTTTGAAGCCTGTGCCGCATTCGGCCTGTCGCGATCCATATCCGGTACCTCCGATGCATGCACAATCTGTACTCTGTGAGCAATGGACTGAGTCGCGTGTATCAGAAACTCGGATCCCCAGACTCGTCCTTCGTTTGATCTGAGAAGTAAGACGCCCGGATGCTAGAAGAAGCCACGCTGACGTCGATGGCATGCAGTTACGGGGGGCTTAATTCAATTAATGCGGTGTATGTGTGATAGAGCTGAGCGTGTCATCGCAACTTCGAAGAAGCTCAGTTGCCAACTTCAGCAGGCGTGGCAAGCATGGGTCATTTGAGACATCTGAGTGGCCGATCACGGTTCTGGAATGCGGCACCCCATTGCTTTTTGCAGATAGGTAGGTACCTGGCTGTCTAAATAGAGTTTGTGAACCCCGTTATTGGACGAAACCAGTGGAACAACGCGACGTATTTCCGTTTTGGAGTTTGCAACCAATCCCTTCATCCGGTACCTCACGGAAACTATGAGCCAGCATTCACGATGGTGAATTTTGACGTCTGGCTGGCGCGGCAGAAATCTGGGTGCCGGCGACGACACCATTCATAAGTTCATATATGTCGACCGGGGTGAAGAGGAATGACGGCGCTAACCTGTGTTGAGTCAAGAACCCCGCCGCCTCAAAAGAAGAAGCCATCCCGAATCCTCGTTCTACCCAGCATGCTTGGTGACATCAGATTCACGACTATTCTCTCCCTAGACGCAACGCAACTTCTATTGTCATCGCTTTTCAGCTCTGTCGTCCCTAGTCAATGTCGTCTTATCGTCTTATTCTTAGTATATCTATCTACCTTTCGAATGTTTCAACTTGGAAGTAATCGACCGGCTGGCTTGCTGTCTCAGGGCTCTTGACTTCAGAAGACGACGAATCACACGACAAATTGTCGGCGAGCTTTCCATTTTAGCTGTCGACACAATCTCTGACGAAGAGCGGAAGCATTGACCAGTTTGTCAAGTTCCTCGGTGTATCCCTTCAGCAGGCCGCTGAGAATTGCGTGGAGGCCTTCCCTTCCCGCGATATTATACCAATCTTTCCCTCAGGGCGGATGCTTTGCCAGGCTGTGGTCTTTGCCACGATCAGTGAAAAACTTGACAATGGAATCAAGTGATGTTGTGCGTAATGACGACGTAAATATTCCGGCGTTTACTCCTCGTTCACCAAGCAGCGGCATTTCCCCAAGTCTGTGTCTTACGACCATCAACTCTGCTTCTGTTACGTCACAATTGGACGTCCCAACCCCAACTAGATCCAGCTATTCAACGATCATATCTTTCGGACCTACCTAACCTAAATCAGTTCTCTCAAGCAGCTCCCTTCTCATCGATTCGTTCGCAAGCGGTTTGTCCTCTTTCGGGCCGTTCAAGCTTTTCGGTCGTTACCAGCGTCACTGGGCCAGGCACCTCAGAAAGCGCTCTCGATCAAACAAAAGTCCGGAGTTCAGTACAAGAAGCGACTCGGTGACTTCTATCGCTCTCATAACACCTACAAGCGAGAGCAGCTCGATCTTGTTTTCCGCCGCTACTGGTAGTAGCACTTTTACCACAACCTCCTCACAGCTGCTAGCACAACTTCAGGGCCTAACTTAGGAACAATAAGTAACATCACCTTAAGCTCAAGCTTGGCGACGCTCGCTGACACCAGCTCTCCGTCCCTTAACTCGACATCTTCTACCTCGACATCTTCTACCTCGACATCTTCTACCTCGACTTCTTCTACCCCGACTTCTTCTACCTCGACTTCTTCTACCTCGACTTCTTCTACCTCGACTTCTTCTACCTCAAGCTTTATCTCAGACTCTTCTCGCTCAAGCCTCTCTAGGACAGCCTCCTCTAGCTGAACTTCTTCTACCTCACTTCCCTCTACCTCTCTTTTGTCTACCTCAACTTCTTCTATCTCAGGCTCCTCTATTTCAGATTCTTCTAGTTCAAGCTCCTCTCTTACTACCACCAATCCCGGGCCTGGCACGTCCAGCAGCCAATCGGTAATAATTCCCTCGGAGAAGTGCCCCCGATTCCCTCTAACAAGACACCAGGTAACTAATGTACGAACGGAACAACATCAAAGAGCTTGGCACCTGCTGCCATCGGCCCATGCGCCACGGTCATTGGCCAATACGCTTTACAGGCCTCTGGCAGAGGAATCCTTGCTATCGATGGCAACTATGCCCAGTCACAGTCTGCCTTCAGGTCGGGTTACCGAGTTCTATTCAGCCCCAATCCCGTCAATGCTCAATTCTTCAGAATCCAGCCCGACTGTTCATTGACGACTTCCGATGGATCCTTATTCGCCATGATTGGGGACAACGTGGAATCCGCACAATCAATACTTTTCTTCCCATCAGTTGCGACGGCTTCAGCTCTCGTCAATATCAACTGGAAAGAGCCAATTTTGTAATCGGAATCTTGAACAATACGCTTGCCTGTACTTCGACGGGCCGCAGTTTCTTTCAATTCACTCCAGGTGACCAACCACTTCAGCTGGGCGATCAGAACTATGGAGAGCAAGCCACTTTAAACATGGTCTTACGGGTTCAGCCCAACCATCGATTTCGCGGGACGAAAACCTTCCTACTAGGGTCAGCAGTGCAACATGCCGTTGCTAAAGTCCACATTAGGCGCGTGATACACTAGCTTGAGATTCAGATTGAAAACGAAACGTTGCCATTCGAGAGCGCCAGTTGAGGAATTAGCAGTAACTCCGGTTTTCCATCCATCTAGTGTCAGCTTCAAGAAGTCCACTTTCTTCAATAATCCGTCCGAGCCGAGCTGCGTGCGTCGTCAATGAAGCAGGCTCGCTGGTGTTGAGGTACTGGCCCCGGTATTTCCATGTTTCTATTATACATAGACCCGATGGCGCAATCAACCCACAATAAGACATGATAGCCGTTGAAAAATATCTGCATGGATCATCGGCCCCTTAAAAGATGCGTCGGTCTGGCTGCATGACATTAGAGCCTCATCCCTTCGATCCGGCGCGTTGGAACTGCCCGTTTCATCCCTCTTTGTGCTCTTTCGACATGCTCGGTTTGATCAGTGTACATAAGATCACAAAAATCACAATGTCAAACGCCGTGGATCATCACCCTCAGGCCGCCGAGCGGGATCTGGAGCCTCCGACCGCCGACCGGTCGCCGAGCCCGAGTGCCGGGCCGAAGCCGTTCTTCCGGTCCGTGCCGTTCCAGATCCTAGTCGCGTGTGGCGTCTCGTTCACGGCGCCCGGGTATGTGGGATGCTTTGGGCGGCCTGGGAGCTGGTGGGGTTGCCGAGCCGTAAGTTCAACCCCGGAACCTCCCTCCTTCCTGTCTGCCCGATCACGAAGCTGGTTGTCGTCATAAGGCCCGCTGTCTCTGTCGCTAACGCACTTTGTATACGGGTTATTCGCCGTGGTCTGCGTGGCTGCGGGAGCCATCAATAATCGCATTGGCTTACCATACGGACTCGCCCTCGGCGCCATCGGCTACCCCCTGTACGGCGGCTTGTACACGAAGGATGTTAGTGCCAACTCGTGATCTATGCTGTTTGGCAGTGCCCTCTGCGGGATCTCGTCGGGTTTCTTCTGGGCGGCCGAAGCCGCTATTATTATCGGATACCTGTCGCCTGGAGGTTGTGCTTTCTACCTTGTGATCTGGCAAACGGTCAAGGCGGCAGGGCCTATTGTTGGCGGGGCTATCATCCTGGGGCTGAACGCTAACAGGAAAACCACTGGATCCGTCTCCTTGTCAACGTACATAGTCTTCATCGTCATCATGTGTCTCGGCTTTATTGCCCTATGTCTGCCGCCTCCGAGCAAGGTGTGGCGGTGAGATGGGACAAAGATCAGCATGATCATGGCTCATAGCTGGGGTGCTGAGTTCAAGGCTGTCGCGGAGTTGTTCGTTAGCAGGAGGATCCTGCTTTTGCTTCCGGCCTTCTTTATCAGCTACTTTTATAATGGTTTCATGAGCACGTGGCTGGCAACCTGTTTCACCGTACGCTTGAGAGCTTTCTCAAGTTTCTTCACTAACTTTGCCGGAATCTTCAGCTTCTTCCTTGTTGCGATGCTGCTGGATAACCAGAGAATCTTCATCAATTGCTTCCAGGGCGGGTTTGGTAAGAGCTATGCCCTGGTCCTCATTTGGCAATTTGTAGGCCAGGCGTTCCAGCAGTTCTTGTACTGGCTTGTTGGCCAATACGCGACCGACCTTTCCGATTTGAGTCGTCACACTGGCATACTGAGAGTTACAGAAGCCCTCGGCCAGACTGTTGCTCGGGCGTAAGTGTCCGGCTTCTTCTTTGTTTTGCAATGCCACCCGTCGAAATCTCGAATAGCCGTATAGGTCGAACCTAGCTGACAACACACTTGCAGAATGCAATCCGAGGGCAACGCAAACCATTACGCCTGAGGACTTCCGGTCTAGCATACACAAGTAGGTAAAGCACCTAGATTGCCGTAACTGAGGTGACCTGACTAAGTAATCAAACCGTTTCACGATTTCGATAACCTCACTTGAAGGTAAGGTACGTAGGCTTGAATCGAAGACTGTCAATCAATTCAATCGATTCAAGCTTATTTATTCCTGGTGCCCCGTTGAGAAAAAGCGTTTTGGCGCTCATCCCACCAGTGAACGTAGTGGAGGTCAAGAACGCCTTGTTGACAACCTAGGTGCCGTCGTTGGCATCGTGTCCTATCTTTAATGTAGTCTTATAGGATCAACCGAGGAAGCACGGCCCGCTCGAGCTCTTCTACGCTTCCACTACTGATGAACAGCGCGTACTCGTTGTAGGCAGCGCTCAAGATCACATCTCGGCTTGCCGCGTCTTGCTGCTGTATATCAAGCCCCGACTCTTCTGGGCCAATGACCTTCCTATACCACTCCAGAGCGAGGTGATGGAGTCCGAGCATGTGAAATGTCCTCGCAACACCGAAAAATGCCTCCCGTCTTTCGTCCGACGTCCCAGCAAGCTTCGAATGACAGAACTCGAAGACACACGCAAAACCTTGCATGATGAGGTATTGCCGGTTATCAGCTTGGCGCTTGAGCGCGTGATGAATGTATCCGAGGCCCACACTGAGGCTAATCATGGGATTGTGAGGATCCAGCGTTCGCGCTCGAAGAAAGTAGTCTGCACACACGCACAAGTCAGCTGAAATCATCTTCCGAGAACTCGCATCATCGGGCGATGCGTAGGTAGTACAGCACTTACTGAGAGCGAAGGTGTAACTAGTCGATGTGAATAGAATGTGCCCGTAGAGCATCAGAAGACAGATGTCAAGCTGCTTAGTTTCGGAATGGCCTGCTGGCTCAGGATACATGGGTTCCTGATATCTGTCCGGTTGGCTGAGTGATAGATGCGAGGTATCGATAGTCTTGATCTGCCGTAGAATATACTTCTGGGCGGGCCCTGAATTATACCATGATGCCGGAGACTGGCACAGTCTGCATAACGCCGCAAACATGCGATATGAATCTGAATCCTGCTGGCGCACTTTCATGAAGAACCTCGCGACAGCTACGCACATCTCCTCGTCGGCCAGATAAATGGCACACGCTAGCAGTAAGTCAGTCATGCCTGTCGATAATTCTCAAGAAGAATGGAGCTTACCAGCCCACGCCACGTGGATCAAGAACATGTAGTCCTTGGAGTTGACAAATACGATGGAGTCTCTGGCAGCCTCACAAACCTGATACGCTTCTTCCCCGCGATTGGCGAGTGCCAAACTAATTGCATAGTCGAGGAATAGCTCCAACCACTCGCCAAAAGGGATTCCTTGGTAGCCATCATCTTCGTAAGCAAACCTGTTCCTCTTGTCGTCCGCGACAGCTGTGGCTACATCTAAGATTTTGAATGGTTAGTAAAGTTAGTAAGCAAGCAAGAAGCAAACTTTGGCAGACGTATGGTTCAAAGGTACAGGGGTATTTCTCACTCTTTGAGAGTCTTTCCGCTAGCTCTGAGAGACCTGGCTGCATCCTAGACGACGCGCTAAACACAACATCATTGGCAGCGCCGAGATATTTGAGATACTTGTCCCAAGGGTAGAACCTTCTAAAGGATCTGAAGTCATTGACAAGCTCTTCAGCAGCAGTCATCCACGTTGGGATCAGCGAATGATCGCCAGCCTGAATGTCTCTCTTCAACTGGCGTACAATGCCGTAGCGCCTCGTGAGCTCGTCGGCCCGAGCACGCTCCTCCTGAAGACGCTGGTCTGGGGCAACCAACTTCCTGGTACGATATCTGGGCCGAACAACGCTGCTTTTGGTTGCTTTGGTTCTAGGATCCCGTTTGCGTCGGACCCGTCCGCTGCCGTCTTCAAGTTGGTCTTCGCCACCCTCGTTAGCTTTGAGAGCCAGGGCCTCCATAGTGAGGACATCAGCCTCCTCATCTTCTCTGTGCTTTTGGTAGATTCTAGCCAGCTCGACACGAGCGTCAATGCTTTCTTCGTTCAATTGAATTGCCACAAAGAAGCAATCTTCCGCAGCAGTCATGTCGGGTTCCGTGTCGGATCTGGCCAAGTAGCAGCGACCAAGCTGTACTAGCAACTCAGAATCTTGACCATACGCGGAATTTCGCAGAAGTTCATAGTAGTCGAGGGCCTCGGGGATACGTTGGACAGAGAAGAGCTCGTCGGCGAGATCCCTGATAAGGTAGAGAAAGCCCTCGACCGCAGTGGCCGTTGTAGACTCTGTGGGGTCTAGCCATTGCAAGTGCAACTGACGGTGTTAGTCGCCGGGAACTGAAATTCCCAAACGAGAACTTGACGAGGGGCTTACGTTGGATTCTTCCTCATCCCGAATTCTCAATCGGTATAGGGCGAGACGGGCCCTGAAATCGAGTGGCAGGCCCAACCCATATGTGTATAATCCGAAGGAAGACGGATCAAAAGAGGACACTTGGACGCGACGGGTATGATCCTTATCCCACTCTCGGTCATCAATGCATTCGTCCCAAATTTTGTCGCTCTGACGCCCAAGCATCCATCGAGAAAGCGATTTGAGTTGTGAGATGGCATTGACGTAGTCACCAGCGCAAGCGAATAACTCCACGAAGATGCCGACATCAGCCCAAAGCAATTCCTTCTCCGCGTCTCGGTCTTCCGCGAGGGCGTGGGTGAAATACTCCTGGTAGGCCTCCACGGCTTTCCGTACTTCTTCAAGGCCGCCTGATTCGGCGCACGCCTCTGCTAACTTCCGGATGACATCGATGTCCAAACGGCGGCGTTCTCGCACATACGAAAGCTCGCTGATTGCTTGCGACAGAAAACCCTGACGGTGACTGGCTTCGGCCCTTCCTAGTCTAGCATCCAGATTCGTGGGTTGAGCTTTAACGGCAGAAGAGTAACACATGAGCGCAGTTTTCAGAGCATTTTCCTGTCCTTCTTCGGCCAGGCTCATGGCAAAAGAGGCGCAGCTCATCCAGCCGGGACCATCTTTAGGGCGCAAGTGTGCAGCAATAACCATGGCCATCAGAGCTTGGTCATTGAGACCTTCCTCGCGGAAAATGGAAGCCAGAACAGTCCATGCTTGATGGGTCTCGGCATTGATTCTGATGATCTCGAATACAAGACTTCTCGCGCGGTCGTAGTCTCCAACCATGAAGGCCTGGTTGACACCGGCCAGACGAAGTTTGATGTCGCCTCGTGGTTCAGCAGCCTGTCGAGGGCCACGAATGTTGCTGCGTAGGGGAGGCCTAGGTTTACCGGCTGGCGCTGCTCTTCTGAGGCCGACCTCAATATCGTCGATGGCGCTGCCTGCTTGGTGAGACGAAAGGAATTCTCGAACCGACTGGTCGAACTTTGCGATATCTCCACGAAGCTCCATCTCATCAGAGTCAGCGTCGGAGACAACATCGTCATCCTCATTGCCATTAGGCCTAGGTTCGCCCAGGAGGTTCGCAGCCTCTGGGCCACCCTGAAACAGATCCATGATGGACGCTTGGTGTTGGCCCGTCGATTTGATGGGAAATAAGAGGCCCGAGTTGCCGGCTACGAATTCGACTGCGGCGAGGGAGAATGAATTTCAAGACTTGCGGGATTCATTGACGGGGTTCCCTTCGTGCCTTGTTGATGGTTAGGCCGTGTAGTCCGCGCCGCCACTTGTCGGTTTTGCCGGTGCTCGAACTGTATGGTTTTCTTTTTGGCGCAAGAATGCTGCATCAAACTACAGCGACAATTGACTCCGATGCTAGGCTGTGTGTGATGGCAGGAATTTCCACGAAGGCATCAAGTGTCCGTCACTGGGTTTCGACTTGCACAGCAAAATTTTCAATGCGCACGTCGAATAAACGGAGTACTGTTGTAAAGAAGAGGGAAATGACCAGCGACGGGCGCCAACTTGAGGTGTTCACTATTGAAGTGAGGACGGATCCCGAACTAGGCAGGTTACTGAAGAAGCAGACACGAGGCGAGAGAGAGAGGCGCACGGGCAGCTTTAGACTTGAGGTAGTGATGTACCTAAGGTAAGGTAGGTATCTAAACAAGGTGCTGCCCCACCCTACCGTGTTCATTGACCGTGCTCCGGAGCGGCGAGCACGCATCCCGTCCGGCACAAATCCGTGTTCTTAGCACGTACACTGGTTGGTCCCCATTTCAGACGATTGCTCAAGTAAGTTGTGTAATACTGAGGTCTCATTGCGTGGTCAAGTAGGTAGACATCCAGAATAAGAAGCAATGACTATCGCCAGTATCTTGGTAGCGGTGCTGGGAGTAGCATAAGGCCACTCGATTGCACACCGCTGGGATCGGAGTGATATCTTGTATATGTGCAGAATCACAGAAGAGCTGCTAAAACAAAAATCCATCGGATCTCCTTCATTCCGACTGCCGTGCCACGTCCATCCTCCGGTCCGCGGTGTCGTCTCCCCTGGGAGTTGCTGTCTATACCCAACAACCTCTCCGGATCACGCATTTTCTGTTACCAGTACAACAAGCGGTCGGGGTTTCATTTGCTTCGTGGCGGGCATCTTCCAAAGCGTCGCTCAAAGAATTTCTCCTAACCGATCTTGCCTTCCGCCTTGGCCTCTGTTCATCGTGTGTCAGTCTCGATACCTCTGCAGTCCAAATGTGAGTGCTTACCCTTCACCTGGTCAAAAACCTTTAGCATTTTGCGTCGAGCTCCCAAGGCGTTGACACCGCGGTCTTCCAGAGCTTTGTCGTCCAACTCAATCAGCTCATGCCACTTCATATCCTTTAGGTTTTCTGTGTACTTGTGCAGACGAAGACTGCGCAGCCAGGATGGGATGTCCTGCAACAAGGTAGGGTCGGTAGGATCTTCGGGTGGCTTGGAGCTGCCACGACGACCTCGGGGAGAGCGGCCGCGATTCATGTCAGAATGGTCTGACAGGTATCCTTCATGGCCACCCACTCCCAGCTGGCCAACGTTTACCTGAGGGATACCGTTGTTGAGAAGAGGCGAAGAGCCATCGTACGCGCTGAGAAATCCATTGTTCTGAGGAGAGGCGAATGCCATGGGCCCGCCAAAGCCTGGTTGCATTGCGATACCAGGGGAGCTGGGACGAGATCGGTGCTGGCCAAAGCCAATGTTCTGAGCTTGCAGAGCGAGCATTTGTTCACGGCTGAGCACTTGCCCATGCTCATTGATCATGACAACGTTGGCTCCCGGGACGTTGACACCCTGGGCGTTCGGAGGCATTCCCTGTTGTCCCGTAGCACCCGGTGCGTCATTTGAGCGAGCGCGCCGGTACTTGCGAACGTCATCGAGGGCGAACCGATTGTTGACCGTCGAAAGGGCTGCTAATTTCATGGCAGTGGCGTTGGCCACCATGTCCGCCTGATTGCCGCTCTGTTGAGGGTTGAAATTGGCAACGAGCGGGGTGTTGACCATGGAAGCCCAGTTTCCACCACTGGGGTTGTAAGGGGAAAGAAGTGGGAGATCAGCAGGCTTGTCGCTCGTCGTCAAAGTTGTGTTCTGGATGTTCTGGTTGCCCGAAATCTGAGGACGAGGGGATCTCGGGGGTGCCTGGAATTGACCCATCGGTGGTTGTCCACCGGCGGACTTGCCTCCCTGGGCAGACTGATCGCCTCCAGTCCAAGGTGATCCCTGGTTCTGTCCGTTCGAGTCGTGGTTGTCACCAGGAGCAGAAATCGTTGGGGCTGCAAGGGATTGGCGGTCGCCGACGGCGCTATTGCGGTTCGAAGAGGGCGGGGCGCCATTCTGTTGCGTGAATTTTGCCTTCTCAGTGGCGATGGCCGCGGCAGCGTCGGGGAACATGGCGTTGATGGTCGAGGGGTCAAGACCAGACTGACGCTTGCCGGTCGCAGTGCTCGCAGGACGAGCCATAGAGTTTCTAGCAGAGTCCACGTTCAACTTGTTCATAGCATCGCTGAGGCGGTTGGACATGGGGTCTTGGAAAAAAAAAAATTAGTGTGAGGTCAATTGAACAGGAAAACAGGTATTCGGGTCAGTAGCTTACCTTTGTCGAAGTTGGCAGGAGACAGCACCCCAGACATGGGATGATTCTTGCCCATCTGCTGCAAAACCTGGATGAAGAAGCGAATCTGCACCTGAGTAGTCTGTTGCAGCAGGGCATAAAGGGCGGCAGTACGCTCGGCCTCGCTGAGAACCCGAAACCATTGCTCAATGGCGCTCAACTCGTCCTTGAAGTCCTGATCGAGGGTGGCAGCGGCCATCTCCTCCAGCGTCGTCTCATACTGGTCGATGTCGGCTATCCACTGCTGCGCGATCTTGTCCTGGGGATCAGTCTCGGGGTTGCCATGACCTTGGCCTTGTTGAGACTGGCCGTAGAAATCGGAGGACGGCCGGATGCGGCTCGAGGGGGACGAGTTCTGGAGGGCAGCCATGTCGGCGGAGGCCCTCAAGTGGCTGTTGGCGGGAACAGCCCTAGAAGAGGGGGGTCGGAGAGACGACGTCGTGTTTGCCTCCGGGGTGCTGTTGCGGTTTCCCGCGATGTGACTGCCAGACATGTTGTTAAGCATTGTCGACAGACGGGTGAGTTACAGCAAAAGAATGATGTCGCGCAATGGCGGCAAGAAGGTGAAGTCGAATGGCGGCGTAGAAAGTTGGCAGGTAGCAGATGAAACGATGCCGGTGCTTAAGTGAATGGTGTCGTGTCTTTGTCTGATGGAAGGGGGGTCGGCCCGGGCAAGGAGGGACCAGCGCTGTTTCGAGATTTCGAATGGTCGCAAGATAAAGCCAACTCAATCCGAAGAGAATTGAGTGTGGCCTCAACAACACTTTAGAGTGTACAAACGACTCGAAGAGGCGCGAAATCTGAGGAGCTGACAAGGGTCGCTGCTTGGTCAGATGAGGATTTTCGTGTCTTTTGGGTTCGTTCAAGAAGGCAGAGGCCTGTTCTCTTTTTTTTTTTCCCCGCGTGGCAGAGCTCCGACGGTGTAAAAAGAGAATCGTATGGTACGTATTCGTTGCCCAAAGCTCCTGCAGAAACCTGCCTGACCTCAAAGGAGTCGGGATGGAATGAGTGACTTGCTTAACACATGTCTTGTCTGCAGAAGACTGAGCGATATTTGATGGAGGCCCAAGACTGCGATATATCTTGGGGCGAGTGGGAATGAGGAGTGGTGGATGCGAGTCGGTTCGTTGGGGGCCACTTTCTACTATTGTGCCGAATCGCTCCTCCTAGTCTTGGGCTGGTTGGTAAAGCAATTGGTGCCGTGCGTGCTTTGTTATGATTGGAAACGAGTCCGGACGAGGACAAGGACGGCGTGGTAGAATGGCGTCTCTTCCACGCAGATGATGGCGAAGCTTGCGAAAGTGATGTGGGGGAGTAGTGAAGGGAGTTGAGCCGATGAACAATCCTCTCTGCAAAGCGAGCAGAATTATTCAAGAAATGCTGCTGTCAGGCAGGTAATACGATATTCAAGGCGGCGTCGTCTGAAGGTATTACCCGAACGAAGGGGGTGAAGAAAAAGAAGGAGGACAATATAATCTACTTTGGGTTTGAGGAGATGTACATGTAAGGTAGGTAGTCGGGTTGGTCGGTTCAGCAACGTGGCGTGGGTGATTGCTTAGTCAGGAAGGGTCTCTCTCTCTGAGGTATTCGCCAAGAACACTTCGACCCAGGCCTGGAGGAAACCAACTGGTAAGTACACACTCAAGCTGCCGACCTCAGCTACCCGTGAGGATCAGTGTCCTCAGGGGCTTCACAGGCCTTCTTCAGAGTTTTGGTATGCGCAAGATAACCTGGAAGGTACCTCAACAGACCTGGCTGAAGGTGCCTGTCTGTCTGGTACTATACCTACCCAAGGTAAGCCCTAGGCTCCCTCCACTGGTCAGCGGCGCCAGCCAACATGAAGCAATACCTTATACAGTACGGATTCGGACTCAGCGCCCGAGAGTGGAGGTACCTGCTAACGGCCTAACCCGAAGGGTCAATCGCCGAGGGGGCCAGAATAGACAAGCATTCGAAAAGGGTAAGAAACCACCCAGAAATCTCCATTGCTGCCAGGAGAGGTCACTCATCCGTGCCGAGAATGCTGCAGGATCTTTTCACCGGAAACTCTGCCCCTTTCATTTGTATACTCCACCTTTGTTTTAGAGCTTCGTTGCATGTTGAGAGCAACTAACCTCTAGCTATTCGTGAGTTTTGGGTTTAATGAACACAGAGCTTTTGAGGATATCGTCAGCCGCGAGCTTCGTCAGTACATCCCAGGGCAGCGACATTGGTCACATCCGGTGTCTTCCACACCTCGGCCTCCACTGATGACTCGCATGTGATATGGTAGAGTGACATCGCAGGACAGCCTCTTGGCACCACACATACAATATCATTTATACTTCGAGAATGCGAGTCATTTTTGTGGAACATATTCTCCTCACAGCGTGAATGCTATCACAGGGAGATGCAAAGCGTAGAACAGGTTTTCAGAAAATGGAGGTTGAACCGTGTTTGATTGATTCGTTCGCTGGCTTCATTCTTTTGCCAGTTTTTTTTTTTTGGGTTGATTCCCTAATGCCCCATTGCATCGCAGCCGTGCCGTAGAAGAGACCAATAACCATGAACCCAGCGCTCTCTCTTTATGCCGTCTCACGCTTGCCCTCCTTGAGCTCCTTCTGTGGTTGTTGTTAGCAGCCGTCGCAGCAGTTTCCGGGTGACTCTGATCCCCAAGCGAAGGGAGTCGTACCAAGGCCTTCATGGTGCCGTGCAGAGCATGACGATGGTTGCGACGGAACTTGGGGTCGGTGCCCTTCAGCGACGGGTATCTCGAGGTCTTGGGCTTCTTGATACTGCAGAAAATCTCGTCAGTAACACTGCACCGCCATTTCGCTCGCGAGCTTCTCGGAAAATGTGTTCAATCGTACCCGTTGCGGTGCGCCTTGCGCGACTGGTTATGCTGCGAGGAGTTCTTGGACTCTGGGTCAAAAGTCAGCAGGTTCTTTGGGTACGACAGGATAATATGCCGAAGCATAAGAGAGACGACATACTGGCCATTGCTGCGGTCGGAAGGTGCCCCTAACGTGATGGTGAAGTCGGGAGTGTACGGTCGCGAATTTCGTTCGGATAGGATAACGAGACTCTGACTGTCGTGCGTGGTGGTGCTCGTTCGTTGTGGGGTAGAAACTCTGTGCCCTAATTTTGCTGGCGAGGCGGTAATGGAAAAAAAGATACGTACTTGGATGTCATACACTGTGCGCATACCCGAAACACTGTTGGAAAACGATCTCTTCGATTGTTTGGCACCTAGGTAAAAAACTACTCACGTTGGTCATATCATCAATCCGCCCCAAACCAACCTCCATGCAGTTGAGAAAGATACTCAGATTTGCAATTGATACAACAGAATAACATGAATTGCAATTTCTAGAATTTACAGTAAACGCGCGAAAAAATGAGCCGTTTACCCAGGCAGTGATGATCAACCCTTTCGCTGTATACTCTAAGATCAACATGCGCTCCTCTTGGTTCGTACTGTAAGTCTCCACAAATGCCGAAAACACTCCATCTACAACCGGTTACCTGTACCCGTAAGAAAACATCGACATCCTCTGCATATGCTCTGAGCTGCCGCAAACAGAGCGGATCCCGCGACTCTAATCATCCAGCATTCCGTTCATATCTCACCTCTGAACGAGGGGCTTGATTGCAGACGCATTACCAACTGCCGCGGCGGTCTGTGCGACCTTTTGCAACTGCTTCGTGCGAAGTGTCTTGAGGTATCGGAAGAAAAGCACAAACAAGAGTTCCATGCTGTTCACGAAGTTAGCCTGAGCTACGTTGAGGCCAGCCGCATAGTCTTCGTTGCAAACTTACCGCTCCTTGGTCATCATCAGGATACCCTGCACCAGGAAACCCTTCAAGATTTGTGGCCCAATGCCCTTGAACAGACCCAGGACACCCTCGCGTTCGATAATGAAGTTCATGACTTCCACAAAGCTCTTGAAGGGCTTGCCGTTCCTCTCTGGAGGCGGCCTGGATTGCAGGCCTACCTTGGCCACAATCAAAGGTTGCGTGGTGATTGTCGCCAGGGCCTTGGAGGCAGCCCCCAATACTGAAAGGCGTTAGCAAACTGCCTACAGCGCCGCGTCGCATCGGAGTCGGATATGTAACTCACAAAATGCCTCCCAGGGCTTCAAGCTGTTCCTGCCAGGGAAGAAGGACTCCTTCAGCCTCTCGTAGGCGCCGTATGTGATGGCCGGGTTGACGACAAGAACTAAGCTTGCCTTCAGGCCCCTCCACAGTCCGAACACGCCATCCTCTCCGTCAACAACCTCGCGAGCCGTATCGACAAAGCCTTTGCGGTCCGACTTCGTCTGGGTTTGCTGGCGAGTGGTGATGACGGCTACAGGAATTGTGCAGAGTTGTGCGACAGCACCAGCAACAGCACCGAGGCTCAGCTCAACCAACGTCGAGGGTGGTGCTGTCGTCTTGGCCGAGCGCATATATAGGGTGCGAACGACGGAGTACCAGTAGAAGTAAGCGAAGTTGGTAGAGGCGACGCCCAAGAGAGAGCCGCCCATGCCCGAGTACAGGCCCTTGACGCCATCATCGGCAACGATCTTGCTGATGGCGTCCCATGAGGACGCATAATGTGGCTCGGCGGGTTTGGTTGAGTCGGTCTCGGTCTTTGGCGTTTGCGACTTGACTTGTACCTGAAGGCGCGTCTTCACGCTTTTCGAGCGGGTGATTAGTTGGTTTCAACAATGACGGACTGGACTAGAGGAATCGAATGAACATGTAGGGGTCGCGAAAATGGGTTAAACGACTGAGGTTGGTGCGAAAGGGGGTGCAAGCTCACGACGTCGGGTGTTTCTCACATGTCAAGAGGATAGACCAGCGTGTTCGCCAATACAGCACCTGTGGCGCCGGCAACGGCTTTGCCCCATGGCGATAGGGTAGCGGGTTTGGACTGAGCAGCCATGGCTCAAGGTTGCGTCCGGTTGCGATAGGGAGATGCACCAAAAATGCGGAAGACGATGAGTATGTCGCGTCAGGAACGTAATGGGCAGAGAGACGGGGCCGCGGCAGAAGCGTTCGAAGTCGAAGTCGGTGTCGGTGTCGGCGTCGGCGTCGGCGATCCGTCCCGGTCGGGATCCGAGACAGAAGAGACGGAGACTAGGACGCGCGGGGAAGCTGAGAAGGCAAGACAAGAGATTGGATGTTGGGTTCACTTTGAAGATGTTCAACGGTGACAGAAGTAAAAAACTAGCCAGTGATGACTGTAGAACTTATTGGAAAAATGCGCGGCATGGCGGCGGACGGGATGAAAGGGTCCACGCCAAACTTAAAAGGCGGCATTGGTATTAACAGGCTCCCCCATGACCACTGGACGGTTCTGCGGTAGGACGTGCAGTAAAGCCATGACGAGCTTGGGGGGAGACGAAGGTGTCAAACTCGACGACCTGCCAGGCGGCCCAGGCCCATATGCTCGGTTAATCGGTGAGGTCATACGGTGGGGTTTTCGGCTTCTGAGAAGACACATCCTCCACGCTGCCTTATGTCAGCGATTGTAGATAAGAGCGATAAGGAGAGCCCTCAGCCCGACACCTCGGTAAACCGCACTCGTCTAAGCACCTGCACGCTCCTCCATCCGATGATGGACAAGTACAGTACCTAGCAGCCGGAGATGCGAGGCCGAAAGATTTATAACTAGTCATGGATCAATACCGAACGGCGACCTCCCGGATGACACTGAACGTGTGGCTTGTTGTGTTTCAATGTGCTCCCACCATCCATGCCTGCGTCCCATCGATACCTCGATACCGTATCCAACTGTGAGGCGAGAAAACGGGCTTTGCGGCTTTGCCAGTCATCCGCTGGTATCCTGGCAAGGATTCAGGCGAGTTGCATAAGGAAGCGACAGTGTTGAAAACACAGTATTTCAGTACCCATCTGGCGACTCACTGGCAGTTTTTGGATATCTGATTTGGTCTTCTAGCTCCACAAGCTGCTTTCGCTCGTCTCAACATCTGCCATTCCCTCCTCAATCCACAACGCTTCATCTTAGTGCCTCGTCTTGATTCTGCTATTCACACTTGCTAGGCCAAAAGAAAGAAGCTCGAGCGACTTGACCGACGTCGTTAACATGCGGCCTGACTAGTCCGCCAACTCAACCGCGTCGTGCATCTCCATCCATCACCCTTACGTCCAACGCAGCTTGGCCTGTCTTGGACTGGCTGCGCTGCTTTCCCGCTGGCTTTAGTCCGCTTTTGTTCCGTCAATCGGCAAGTCTGATCTGATCTGAGTTGAGGTGGGCTAAGTCTGGACTTGAGACTGAGACTTGTCTACTTTAGAATCTTGCTTTCTTTCACTCGTCTGGTTTGGGTGTTTCTCGGCGGCCCAACTATGTCTGCTGCTGCACTGCTATGAGCCCGTTTTGCTTTTGCACAGCCTCAATCCGGTGCCCGTCCCGCTCCGTCTCATCCCACCAACAACGGGGGGCCTAACGTTCACTTCATCTATCCATCTTGCCAACCAACAACTAACCCTCCTTGGCTCTTTTCAATTTTTCAATTTCCTGTCCATTTCGTCGACCCCTAACCCGCCGAACTGTCCCTGTCAGTTGTGCTCACTCTTGCCAAGCCCCGCTCTCGCATGTCTGAAAAGTAGCAAATCCCAGGGCTCCTTGACTACGGGCTCACTGTTCAACACAAGATCATAACCGCCAGAACCTCCCATGCCATGTGTTTGCGATAACACACATTCTTGGCTGGCCGGTGCTCGATTGCCTCCATTCCGAGTCTTAAAACTCTGGCAGCTTCGCAACCCGCCCTGTTGTCATCCCTATCTTTCGCCTTACAGTCACTCCGACCATGCTGGTCGTTGGCAATCATGGAAGCAAGAGCCATCGTGAGTAGGAATGCCAAAGTCGAGGGCGCCGGGAAATTGTGATCAAATCGGTCGCCGTGCAGTCAGAATCCGTTGACTGACCAGACCCTGCCCTGTCATCCAGAGAGAAGAGGCCCTTATGGCCAAGTCAACAGGCCACGAAGCCTTGAATCATGCCATCGCCGCTGCAGACTTGTACATGAAGGCTGCGCAGGAGGCCTCTTCACCAACCGACCGCACCCGCTTCAGAAAAAAGTGCGAGAAACTCATCCTCCACGCTGAACAGCTCAAGGCCTCATCGCCAGCCGTAGCGACTACGAATGCCAGTAGCGAACTCGGCCCCGCCAAGACTTATGCTACTCGCTGTCATGTGCGCCAGATTCCCGCCGGCGAGAGGACGATTCTTCTGCGGTCGTCGCGGTTGCACGGCAATATTTTCCCGCCATGGCAAAACGACCCGACCGAAAGCACTTTTGCTCTGCCTGAAGGAGGACAACCTTTCTTGTGAGTTCCTTGAGGCCGGAGACAACCGATTCTGAGCTCGAACGTCTTTTCATCAGCCAAGCCGATCCCTCCACTGACATCGGCAATCAGGGACCCCGCGGAGTACGCCATGTCGGCACGACAGCAGGCCATTCTTGATGGCTGGAAGCGTCCCGTAGAGCATGTGGCTCGAGAATCCGTGGATGAGAACTTCATGGCCACCAGAGGCGAATGCGATCTCGTCCAGGACGTCACGACAGACTGCTCAGTCGTGGCCAGTCTATGTGCCGCCATGAAGATCCTCCAAGGAAAGAAGCATTCCGTCAGTTTTGATCGTCGACTAGAAGGATGACGCACAGAACACGCCTCGCTAATCTTGTCTGGCTAGATCCTCGGTTCCATCATGTTTCCCTTCGACCATAAAAGGGGCAGACCCCGTATTTCAAGCAGCGGCAAGTACATGTTCCGCATGCACTTCAATGGCTGCTTTCGCCAAGTCGTCGTCGACGACCGGCTGCCCGTCTCACGGAATAGCCGCACCCTATTCGTGGTCGATCGCATGAACCCAAACTTGCTTTGGCCAGCTCTTATGGAGAAAGCCTACCTCAAGGTACGCGGCGGTTACGATTTTCCGGGCAGTAACTCCGGCACCGATCTTTGGGTTCTCACAGGCTGGATTCCCGAGCAGCTCTTCCTGCAAAGGTACGTTCTACCGGACCCACGTCTCCCTCCAACATCCCTTCAGCGCCGGGACAGAATCGGTCTAAATCGTCTACGGTACACTTGTGATAACTAACGTGAAGATGTAGCGAGGATGTGGACTTGGAGGGCACCTGGGAAAACATCAAAGAGGCATACCACGCCAGCAATCTCATCATCACCCTGGGTACTGGCCGGCTAACACCCTCCGAGGAGGACGCTCTCGGACTCGTCGGCGAACACGACTACGCCGTCCTTGACATCGATAACTCGCCAGCCGCGCGTCGCCTCCTTGTTAAGAATCCATGGTGTGACGGCCTTGTATGGAAGGGCGTCGGATCGTCCGGGTTAGTTGAGACGACGGCCAGCCTCTCACTCTCCAACACGCAGGTCTCGGTCGAGCCGAAGTCACCTGAACACTCTCGACCCGTCGGCTCGTTCTGGATATCTGTCGAGGATGTCGCCCAGAACTTCGAGTCCATGTACCTGAACTGGAACCCCGACATGTTCACGCATCGGCAAGATCACCACTTCACGTGGCGGGTTCCCTCTCAAAACATGACGTCCTCTCTCGCCCACAATCCCCAGTACTCCGTACTATCGAGGACCGGCGAGACGGTCTGGATTCTTCTCAGCAGACACTTTGCCGACGAGGAACTCGACATTGCTCGTAAGAAGTCGGCGTCACTGGCAGCCGTATCGAGGCAACTCGGTTTCACTAGCATCTTCATCTTCGAGAACCAAGGCAAAAAGGTACAAGTCAGGGAGGGCTTCGCCTTCCAGGGTCCCTACGTCGATTCGCCACAGACACTCGCCAAGTTCAAGCTCCATGCCGGCAAACCATACACCATCGTGATGGCGCACCAGGATCTGCCACTGGACAGCTACTCCTGTACATTCACCTTGTTTTCGCGGGCCCCGCTAGAAGTCAGACCGGCCGAGGAGGAGATGATGTTTTACAAGGAGCTGTCGAGCGCTTGGACGAGGAGGACGGCGGGGGGCAACGCGTCGTCAATAACCTATTCTCAGAACCCCCAGTTCAGCATAGACATCACTCGAGCCACTCCGCTGTCCATCCTGCTATCCTCGGGAGACCGCGAGGTAGCCATCCACGTCGATCTGGTGTGGGCCCACGGGAAAAGGGTTACGTCCATTGGGGTCAAGGACGTCGTCGCCAGCTCGGGTGACTATCGGAGGGGCAACGCCCTTGTACAGGTTCCGGTGGTAGAGCCGGGTACATACACGATCGTCTGCTCGACCTGGGAACCCGGCCAGCTCGCCGACTTCGGGATGCGGATAGGGTCGCAGGTTGAGTGTCAAGTCCAGCCCGTCCTGAGTGACGGAGCCGGCCTCTTGCGCAATCGGACTCCCGCCTTCGTCTTTGGTGAGGGCGAGGAGCAAAGGAGAGCACCGGTGACAGTGTCCAGACTTACTCGTGCTCAGGTCGTCGTACGCTGTCCATTCTTAACGGGCCGGCACAACCAGCACATACCGACAACGGCTGTCCGCGTCTCTCTTATTTACGGGCGAGGGCCTCAAGAAACAATTATCGCCGTGTCTGGTGGCGGCGAATTCCGGGAACTTACTACGGTGGTTCGAACGCCTGAATTTGACATCGAGCCAGACAGGCTGCGGCAAGATCAACTTTGGCTCGTCATAGAACAACTCGGAAGTCGTCAAGGCTGCCAGAGCATCGAGGTCGAGTTTCTAAGCGAAAATGCTGTTCACGTCGGGGACTGGCAGATTGTAGTGAGCTAGCTCACGTGACAATACAGAAGACATCTTGCGCTGCGGGAATAGTTGCGAATTGGCAGCAACGCCATTATAAACTTGCCAGGAATTCGACCATACTCCGCTGATATGCGCTCCAATAAAACCAAACGTAGATATCATCACGGCAAAAGGTTCCAGAAAGGGGGACATCGGCAATCGGTTCAATGCCTTAGCCCCGGGAACCCCGTTTTGCTAACCCATAGCCTAAGCTAAACCGGACAGAAAGAAGACGATGATTCAAACCAAGCAAACAAGGCAAAACGTGACGCGACGATAACGACCCGTCATTATGGTATATGGTCCACCGCAACGCCAATAACCCTTCGATCAAGACAGAACAATTGCCGTCGTGAGCTCGTGCCGCGCCAACCAGCGGAACCCATGATCCGTATCAAGAATGCCTCCTTCGCGGGTGAAAGTCAAGACTCAACAGATGAAAGAAAACAAGCAAACCAAATTTGATATCATAACCGTAAGAAACGCTCGATGAATCCCAATTCTGACCCTATTTACACCCACCCTGGGTCCAAAGCTTACGCCAAGCTCGCCTGACTCGACATGCCGCTAGCAAATCAGGCAGGCCAGACTCAACACGGCGAAAAGAAAAAATATATACGTGAAGTGTGAACTGCAAAATGGTTCAGCTAGGCAGGCCCTCCTCTACGCCGTCGACCGCGGTTTGGTCCATCCGGTCGTTGAGAAAGGACTTCCCGCAGCAAAGGGTCATCCTTGTTTTTGTCCATATGATGGACTCTGACATGTCTGACACGTTGTTAGCCCCGCCACGGTACTACTCGAAAGTATCATTACAGCGAACTTCATACCTTTGCAAGTTATCCGGTCGAGGATACTTATGCTCTCGATCAGGACAGAAGGGACATACATATCCCGGAGAGTCGTGAACGAGCCCATGTCGAATCATTTCATTCTTTCTCTTGAAGCCTTTGCCACCCTCGCTTCGCGGACAGCCCTTGACAGAGCAGTAGTGCGGCCGGGCTGACGAATGAACGTTCGCGTGCGAGTTGAGAAGATACTGAGTCTGAAACGGAGCGGCATTGCAGCCCTCAAAATTACAAATGTATCCAGCTTGAGGGTTAGTGAGGCCATCAATGCTCATTCGGTCAGCCACCGAATTGGCTGGCGTAGATGCTGTCTGATCCGTGCTGGGGGTTTCTGCTGTGCCGCTGCTATAGTCGGCACTCGGCCTATGTGGCCCGCCGCCACTCGACGAGGAATAGTAATATGGGCTGAGGCCCGGAATAGAGTGTGCAGGCGACGGAAGCTCCCTTCTGAAGCCTTCGTTAGGCGAAATGGGAGGTGACCCGTGCCCGACTGGCAGTCCTGCCAAAGAAGGTAATGGAGGTAGACTCGCTGGAGGCGACCGAGGAAATGAGGCAGGATGCCGCGCCGAACCTAAGTCCTTGTCTGAACTGATGGCCGATTCCGTCAGGCGCTTCAAGTCCCCCAACTGTGATCGGATGGATGGCAACGGGCCATGGCCGCTGCCATCTGATTTGGGAGAATCCAACATCGGGGGTAAACCGCCAGGTGCAGACTGTGGGGGACTGATTGGGGATGTGACTTCAGGCTTGTGTATGGCTGATTTGTGATCGGGATATACCATCGCTGGGGCAGCTAGAGCAGGGCGCTCATCGCGGATTGGCAGAACTTGGCTGCCGGACGTCCTTGAGGGTACCATTCCATGTTGACCTCCAGTTCCGTCTCCTGAGCGCAAGGGGTTGAGTTTGACTATTGAAGCGATTGAAGCACTTTTGACAGAATCTGGCGCGGAAGCATCGGCGGAGCCTGGGTTGCCGAAAGCTGCCAGGGCGCCGGCCGCCAAAGACTTAAGGTCGAAAGGCTCCGCAGCCGGAGGACGGTTCATGTCGCGGACAGAGGATTCTGGAGAAGACGAATCTTCCTCAGATTCGTTATCAGAGGCGAGGGGCTCGAGGGCCGCCTTAAAGGCGACTTCAGGCTGTCGGCCGTTTCCAAGGTGTGCGACTAACACCGCATCGCCTTGAATGGGCTCAACCTTGCGCCGGCCGTGGGTCGACTTTGCCCTAGAGCTGGTAGGCGGCGGACTGGGTGAGGGCAGTAAATTGGGTCTATGTGGTTGCATCTGGGGACTGCCTGGGGGAAAAACGTCATCGGGGTCGTAGCAATCGGTTGCAGATGGATTTTGAAAGTGATTCGAGGTTGCCGACGCAGTCATAGTTGTTGCGACTGGGGGGTTGTGGCTCTCAGCGCAGGCAGATCAAGCCGCCATGGGGGAAGGGACGGGTCGAGGGAGAGTGGTTGCGGTGGCTGTAAGAGCAGCAACAACAACAACGACGACGACGACGACGACGACGAAGTGAAGCGCGCAGGACTCTCCTATGATAGTAGTCCGTATAGTGGTCTTTGCGACGTGCGATGGAGGGTTCTCGGGCTCCTTTGATCCCCTCGCTGGGCGACGGCTGTTGGGGCCGAAGGAAGCGACCGAAGGCTTTTGGGTTTCGGTTCCGAACGAAATCAGTCGTTCGGTCGGTCTGGGGCTTGTGAGTCGGATGATCTGCGTCGCGAATTCGGCCCCGAGACAGCTATCGCCGCCGTCTTAGGGTACGGGGAGTAAACAGCCGTCGAGGTCGTTGAAAGTCGTCTTGCGGGTGAGAAGAGGAGGATATAGGGGCGGATTGGAAGATGGAGGTGCGCCGGGAGTTGGAGGATGGGATGCGGCGGCGTTTGGACGTCAAAAGATGGAGGCCGGTGTGGACTGTGAGCAGGGGGGTGGGGGTGAAAGGGTGGTGAGGAGTGAGCGCGCCGGGAAAGAGTCTTGGTTGATGCGTAGGTTTTCAGCGGATAGTAGAAGGCGCCCAGGGATGTATGGATGGACGGTTATCATGCAGACGCCGGACGCTGGCAAGGGTTGATGAAGGCGGGAAGGTTGGCGGCGTGGTTGTCAAGGTGAGCGAAAGAGTGTGTAAGGTCAGGAGATAGAGGTCGCAACAGCGGTAGCGTAGCCGGTAGGACGGCGAGAGAGAGCGGCGATGCTTCCGTAAGGAGGTAAGGTCGGACCGTGAGGTGAGGAGGGTGCGGCAGCAATAGGTCAGTCAGTCGGAGTCGGGTACCTTGACCTTGACCTTGCGCGGTCGTGGCCTTGGCCTTAGGTTAGGTTGGTCAGGACTCAGGCAGGTGAGTCGATTCGTCGTCGTTGTTGTCGCTAATTCCCGAGCCGAAAGTCGCAGAATGCGGTCGACTGAGCTGAGTTTTGAGGCAGGGCTGGGCAGAGCAGTGACGAAAAAGGAAGAAGGGCGTGGGCGGTTCCTCGTTCTTCACAAGCGTATGTGTTTGTCTCGATTCTCGACTTGTTTTGTTTTGTCTGGCGATATGGCCCAATGCCAGTGTCTTTGAGGCAGAAACGGGATGCTTTAGCGCATAATCTCTTGGAGGTGTACTGCGTACGGAAGATATGCCCAGTGCCAGAGATAGATTCGAGGGACCGCGTGACCCCAGCGAACGTGGAGTCAACCAGACGGGGACGGGATGCCGAGTAGCCAGATTGAAAGCGAATAGACAGGGATGGCGGAAAATCAGGCATGGGGTGGAGGGATAATGGATTGGGGGGGAAGAGGAGGCGTAGTACCTGAGGCAATGGATTAGCAAAAGGTGGTGCCAGAAGTATCGTAGTACAAAGACTTGCCAGCGGAGAGAGGAGAAAGATGAGATGGGATGGGGAAAAGGACAGGGTCTGCCCAGGCGTTCTGAACTTCAGATGGGAGGTACCTTGCGCCGTTGCTGTCAGATGAGGCTAAAGCCAGGTGCTGCGAGGTATCGGTGAGGGGATATATCGAAGCACCAGTACATGAAGGTACAGTGGTGATTTCGCTACGTACCTTGCGCCCTCTGGAGGTAGGTGCAGTACCTAAGGTAAGGTAAGGTAGGCACTTCAGCAGAGGCTGGAGAAACCCGCCTCAACTTCACTTACTTTGTATGGCGTTCAGAACCTCACCAGCCTACGCCTTTCTCTTATCCTGTCGCTTGCCACAGAGCACCTTTGCTATCAGTAAGGCATTGGAGGTCAGTATCATGGTTACCGCGGCAGGTAAGGCAACCGCGCAAGTTGGACGGGAGTGTGTCCGATCCCCTGCACATTTTCCCTGAGGTGACGTTGGTACGCATAGCAAAGCACCATGGGAACGCTGTCTTGCATCAAGCATGGCCGAGCTGGTTGCGCACGCCGTCTCTTGTTGCTCTACGGTCGGGGTCCTCGATCCCGATGTTCCTGTGTGATCTGCTTTCGATTCGATGGTGCTAATCACGACTCTGATGGAAAAGGTAGGTAGGTATGCGGTATGTTGCACTCTATCAATCAGCGGTCAGGCGCTCCTGGCCAAAACGGGATTATCTCGGCAACGCGATTCTGGGTCGGCGGCTCCTGGAAGCGGGGGATGATTTCGTGGAAGGCGACTGCCGGTCGTGTCTCTCCCTCTCCCTCTCACTCTCACACTCATATCCATGCCGCAACAATAATGCCCTCAACGAGAGTGGTTGGGGCAGGGGATGAGAAAGATGGTACAGACAGGATACCTCTTCAGTCGTCATTCTCGCCAGTCTGAATGAAGAAAGAAGGATGGCATGGATTGGAATGAGGATTGGACGAGAGAGAGACGATTTGAGGGGAAGAAACCTGAAGGGTAGAGAGCCAAATAGCCGCACCCAATGCACTGGATGGACGACGGGACGGATGTGGAGGCTCAAGGTAGGGATACACACAGGTACCGCGAGGTAGTACTGACTACTCAAACCTTACCGACCACCATTGCGCAAGTGCTACCAATGTCAGTGCCTCATGAACATGACTTGTTGGAGGGAAGTGCGCTGGTGCCGTGATAGGATCCTATTCCCATTCCCGTTTCTAATCCCATCTCCTATGTGCTGTTGCGCAGCGCGCTGGTGTCACGCCAAGCTATGCCATGCCATACCGGACGGGCTTTCCATAACCATCCACCTTGGCCGCCGGTGTGAACTCTGTTCAGCCTTTCCGGTGCGACTGAGTTAATTAAGGCCACAAACAGCCCGTTCAGCCTAGGAGAGGCGGGAGTCTCCGACCCGGCGTTTTTGATCATTTGCTCTCCCAGTGCCGATTCTCATTACCTTACATCCTGCAGCCGACTGCGAGGCGGCGCACCGAGATAGCCAAGGCGGGGTACGTGCAGGTACGAACGTCCCCCTCCCCACTGTCCATCTCTCTCCAATGCAGGGCAAAAGCCAGAAAGTCTGCCATGCAATATGATTGGCTAAAATTGCCGAATCTGTCCAATTGCGAAGCTGACAGCCCGGAAGGTCCACCGAATACCCACCTGTGCCCGCGATGGACCCATGCCCTCGAGCCTCTAAGCCTCTAAGCCTCAATCCACTAGGCGGATCAGTCAAGGGGGCTCTTGGTTCACTTACTTCCATTGGTCAAGACGAAAAGCCAAGAAAAGACCCCAGCTTTACCTTGCGCAGTATCCCCCAAGACCGAGCTGGCCAAGAGCTTTTGGTCCTTTGACTCCGGTCGCTCATGTACAGATACAGATACTGGCTCTGGCTTGTTCCCGCTTCACTTGGCGACGCCTTACTCTGGACGATGAACACTGGGCGGCACTGTCACCCACAGACCAAGGGATCCTTTAGGGCTTTTATGGTGCACTGCCAAATCTCGGCCTCACTCACCCCGCGTTTTTGCTTAATGAGGTTCCATCCCGTCATCTCATCTAACATTCATACCTATGCATTCCCAGTCACATTTCTGACTAACCAGTCCGGTGAGCTAAAGAGAAGCAGCCGCCAAATTTCCAGAAAGGCATGCAGTAACGGCGTTCTCACCCCTACCTGACCACCTTTACCAACTTAGCCCAGTCGGGCCTGGGGGTGTTCTGGTCCATTCTTCAGCGGAAGGGCGGTTCTCAGCCTCTGGTCACTGGCGCCCGGCATATCTGAAGTACCTGGCGCGTACCTGAGGCTCAATTAGATGACCTTAGTAGATGGTGAAGCGCCTCCTTACTGCTTCCGTCTTCAAACCGCTCAGGACACTTCATCTTAACAACGGTTGCTTCTCCTTCATCAACTTGAAGTGGCCTGTTACTTGCCGCCTATATGACAGACGCTGCCCATCACACAGGATCCCGTCTTATGCGCTTATGCTTTGCGTCGGGCCGCCCTTCTTACTTTCGTAAGACTAAATGGATATTTGACAAATTATCGCCTTCTCAACTACCTAAGGTAGACAATGATAGTTTACGCCAAGAGCATAAGCACAGATCGACGAAGTTTATTGGGGGGGGGGGGGGGGGGGGGGGGGGGGGGGG